>JADNRX010000105.1:0-153051 GCA_015501595.1 Hymenopellis radicata | reverse complement strand
GATCTTACGTGACACATCGTTGGATTATCAACATTGGGGTCGATCCCTCGCTGAGTAAATCATGAATACACCCGCATGCAAGCCTGAGATATTAACACGGACCTCGAAGATGTTTTTGAAAATGCTCCGGTTCGGTATGTGCCTCGTTCAAGAGCCTGGACAAGTGAATGTCCAGGAACGTTGGTATATGGCCCAAATAGAATAAGCAAATGTGGCGCAAGTCAATCGGCTTTTGGAAAAGCATCGAAGGGGGTATCATGTTTCGGGTAACAAAGTCCCACAGAGCCCAGAGGCTCTCCCATTCGTTAGGCGATGGCACACCGAATGGCGACGTCGAATACGTCTGATTAGGAACGAGGTACCCTTTTGAGTCGCATGTGGTAGGAGAAGAAAGTAACGGGAACGAGAACATGGGTCGTTCCAGAAGCCACAGAGAGTAGCGGGAGGTGCTGTCTGTCCACCGTTGGATCGGCCTCAGACCGCTGTTTATGAACACTGTGTGAGCATCGCGGTCTGAAAACTGCAAGGGTTGTCATAAGTACATGTGTGATGGTAGGAACCAATAGCTTTACCTTTTACGGATTGTTCAATTTTGATGAGTTCATCCTCTCCAAAACGGAACGCCTTTTTCTCCGATGGAACGAAGACCTCATGATCCTCTTTACATTTGAGGAAAGCCTCATGCTGGCCTGTGGATAAAGATCAGCGCAACCCGCTGTAGTGCGATACGTATAGTACGTACGTTCAGCTACAGTGTATTTCTGTGATTGAATTGGTAAATGGCGTTTTCGTCACAGTGCGGGAGACGACCTACATTCACGTACTCCCATTTGCTTTCATCAAAGAGACTCTCATCTCCAAGAGCTCTTGCCGCGCCTCTAAGTCCATTCATAATGAAGCTTTTCGTAAATCCCTGGGGGTCATTGTACGCGGTCTCAATGACATGTCTTTCATTGTCATGATCAAGACCGAGAAGCAGAGTGTCCCCCGATCCTGGTCTCAACGGTAGAGACCGAAGGAACTCTGCGCCTGCTTCACGGGTAAAGTTACCGATGGACGAGCCAAGGAAGAGGAGATGAAGTGGGGGTTGTGTTTCGCCCGGAGTAGACGGAGGAGAAGACCCAGAATGCATACTGCTTGTCGAGGAGGCGGATGAAAAGCGCGAGTCTGGGGAGGTATCACGGCTCAAATCAGTTGAGAAAAAGCCGTCCGAAGCGGAGGACTGAAGTGTGGTGGAACGAAGACCACCTGATTGCACGAATTTGAGACCGTCATCGTACGTGCCCCACATGCCGCGCGTCTCGACTTTGCCGCGGAGGACCTGTCCGAGATCAGACTCTGTGATTCCGGCAAGCGTCCGTGCGAGCTCGCGCTGCTCGAGATCAAGGGCGTAGTACGTCACCGGCCCGTCCCCCGACGCGCCTTCGACGAGGCCGGCCAGGCTGCGCAAGATGTGCGAAGTTTTACGGAGGGCCCTGCGCACGTTCATCAGATGACACGGTCCACTGTTCGGAGACGCGTCAAATGACACTCACCCAGCCCCAAGCTCGAGTACGACCTCGTTGGCGACGACGCCGGATCCGCCGTGCATAACACGGACAATCTCATCGGCCTTGGTCTTCAGGATCTCCTCTTCAGCACCAAACAGGTAGTACTCGGGCGCCTCTGTCGTAAGGTCGTCGTAAAGCCTCAGCCCACGTTCATCGTACAGCAGCATAGTGGGCAGCGTCTTGGCCCCTGCCGGGCGCTGCAAGCCTTGGACGATTTCCTTGCGAATAGCGAGTCCATTGTCGTCTTGACTATGTACGTGAACGTCCAGTATTTGGCTAGGCATCCCGGCAGGTGAAACGAGGGGGTTTCGTACGTTCAATCCCCAGATCTCCATCCTTATATACTTGCATTCTTCTCAAACCGATGCATGACATCACCCGTTCGGTATGAATTTCATTAGGACATCCCCTAGAGTTCGGATCTCCCTGTCGTCCTGCCCACAGAGACCGGCTCTGTGTCTCGGTACGACTGCGTAAACTTGCTCATTGTTTGCTTATTGAAGTCCACCCCGGGCCTCGGAAAAAGGAACAAACAGGCTCGAAAGTAACATATCCGTCGGATTTGGGCATCCTACGACTCATTCTGTCAACATTCTGTCCCCAAATTTGATTCAACTTCGCGGACGTGGGCGGCTTTCTGGGACAGATGACAAACTGGCTGAGCGATCGCCGGTTTCGTGTTACAAAGCGAGTGTCTCTGCACATGCCGCATAGAAGGATACAACTACACGTAGATGTATAACAATAGTCCCTGTAAAGTCGAGAAACGAGAAACAGAAGGTGGCCCAAATACGATCTACCACTTGCCAGCAAGATGTCCAACTGCCCATGCCCCACCTCCGCAACCGACTGGTAACAACAAGAACCAGACACCCAGATCCCATATTATCCGCTTCTTGAGCTGCTTGCGCTGCAAAGCACGCTCTTTACGCTGCAACAGTTCGTCATGTGTAGTTGGCGACGTAACCTGTGCGTATGGATTGGGCGTTGACGGAGGCATTATGATCGACAGGGGCCGTTTTAGATAGTGGGCAGTTATGTGCACCAATGCTGGACGCAGACGTCAGCGAGAAGCTCGCAAGAAATGAGGCAAAACCTACCTGGTAAGAAGTATGTACTCAAGAGAGCGCAGACGAGTACAATGTCGCTTATAACAGCGAAGACGACGCCGGGAAGAAGAGCAAATATAAGAACAAGAATAAAGATACCGAGCCTAGATAGAGGAATAGTTGTAGACTGGCGCACTCGCTCTGGGATGGGAAGTGAAGGCGATGTGACTAGAACCGATGGAATGCCGAGGAGAAGGGTTAATGCATTCATCGGAGCAATGAACGGCTCCAACGGATACACGGTGATGTCCTGCTACAACTAGTTAGCCCAGCCACAGTTCTATTAATGTGGCAGGAACTTACGACACGAGGGCGGTTAGGGAATGCGGAGAAGAACATCAGTGGCAGGGTTAGGATAACAGCTAGGGCTACAGAGATGATAGACAAGATCATGAAGGAGTGTGATTTTGGGCTTTTAGCTGTCGTGACGGCGGTTGGTAGGCTTGCTTTCAAAGAAGCATACAGAGGGAGTGTGGTTGACGACGTAAATGTAAAAGCGATGGTAGCTAGAAACGGTTGAGTTTAAATTGCTAATGCAAAGAAACGTTGACGTACTAATTCCTTGCCATAGTGCCCCGGAGGAAGACAAGCCCTTCAAGGTGCCCTTGGCATGAGCGATGGAGACGAGGGCAAGCCATAACACGAAGGTGATGACGGAAAACCCGGTGCAGTATATGGTCCTCTTTGAGCCCAGTGATTGGCCAAGAGACAGTGGGAAGAGGACGACAGCGACAATGATGGTCAAGACAAGATCGGGGGCCAAGACCAAATCGGAGGGAAATAATGGCACAAGGACGTCAATCGAGTCTGTGCCTCAAGTGAGTAATATGCATTTGGATGGCTTGATGAAACGTACCCCGAAGATACAGAGAAGCAAGTAACACTCTTAGGCCACCGGTGCCTCCGCGGACAACAGTTCTCAACACCATTCTCGCTGTTTCCTTTCCCCGTCCCCTGGCAAACACCTCTAGCACGACGTCCTCCAGATCGCTCTTGCGCAGATATCGCGAGAGCATGTACCAGATGCGCCGCGTAAACGCAGCGAGCACCGCGAACAGGAAAAATGCCGGGAGTCCGAATTTGAGCGGAACTTTGGTGTGGGGGAGAAGCAGAGCACCGAGCTTCAGGAAAGGCGACAAGAGATAGAGCAGGACGACCGATGGTCCCAAGGGCAGCACATACGGCCGCCCGACGTCGAATACCGCATCGTCGTCGTCGTGGTCATCAAGACTGAAATCTAACGGAGTGCCATCATCGTCGTCGTCGTGTACAAGGATGAGATGGGACGAGGAATCAAGCGCGGAAAGCGCCGGCGACGACTCGCCCGACGAAGTGGTGGAATGTCGAGCAGACATCGTGGTTCATGGAAGTAAAGCGGAAACAAGGTGTTGCTGGTGGGAAAATCAGCACTGCGCTATTTCCATTTTCATCGCGATCAAAATGTTCCAGGCGTTGGCTCTATTTATAATCATTGCTGGCCTACGAACAACTGGTACATTGTCTTGTCTTTACCAGCCCAGAGACATACACCATCGGGCTCGTACATCACCTGGAGCGCTGGAACTGGAGCGGCGTCTGCAAGGCTATGGGTAAACGTCTGTAAGCCTGTTCTTGTCGACCAACCCCGGATAACTCCATCTTCCCCAGCTGCGAACAAAATATCATTTGAGGAATCGATGGCAACGCCCTTCATACGGTCGTCAGCTTTCAAATAATCCCGCGTAGACTGTGCGACCCACGCACCAATCTCTGCGTTATCGAGTTCACATGCCCGTCAAAGATCATGTCGGGTGTCGTGGCTCTTGCAAATCGGAGGTCAAAGCTGCACAGCTTGAACGGATGTGAGCCAACGCCAAGAGCAAGTCAACCAAGCGTACCAATCCATTCATCTGGCTCACGAGCAATTTCGTATCTGTGCTATAAAGATGAACCACCGAACTGCGCTTGGCGGGAAATCGGTTTTCAAAGAGAGCTTGCAGTCCTCTCGTCCGAGTGTCGAAGCGGGAGATAGAGCCACAGCGGGATCCGGCGTAGACAAGGTTCTGAACAATGGTTAGCGTCGGCCTTGGCGTCGATAGCGCTAACAGGTTCCTCTTACCTGACGTTGGCTAACGGCGAAAGACATCACTTTTGGTGTCAAGCATTTCGACGGCCTGCATTTCGATGTCTCGAATTAAAACGGCCTTCTTGTCGGCACCTGTCAAACATGGCTAGAGCATCTATCGCCAAAACACAGGATGCAGAGTCCTACCAGGACAAGAGAACGGCCTTGCAGGTGACTCGTCCAGATATCATGTACACGATTCAGCGTCAAGATAGTAGTACGTCTAAAACCGCTTGAGAATCCTGAATTCAGCCAAGTGGGATCCGCTCACTCCGGTGTCCCATTATTTTGCACGACAATCTTAGACTTTGGACCAAAGCAAGTCGCCCTAGGTGACAGTAAACACCTAACCACCGGGAGGCAGGAGGAAGACCTCACACACTTATATCGTCAGCAGTAGAAATAGAGGATACCTGTAACCTTCAGTGAGTACCTGACATGCGCGTATCAGAATGTATACCATACTCGACACAAGGGATGTAGATTGAGCTGGGCAGTCCAAGCCCCAGTCTCGTTATCGAAATTATACAACCAGCCGCGGTCATCTCCAATAAGGCGGTATGTCCGTCCATTATGGTGAGAACACTTTAACGAACAAATAAGAAACGCGGCGTCAGGCAATGGAATTCGTACGCTTATAGCCGTTATGCCTCCAAAAACCGGGGTGCGAACAGAGTCTACAAGAGAGGTTGATTGGACTTTGGAGCACCATATAGCACTGCGAAGGAAGATAGTTAATAGTGAAAAATTGCAGAAAAACTCTTCTAAACTCACTGTCTGACGCGACTAGTTTCAGCGAAAGACAAGGACGCGTTGCGCAAAGTGTTGACCAGCTGTGGGATCTTTCTCCTTCTCCTGAATGGAAAGTCCTCAGCTTTGGATTCTTCTTTCGTTCTTTTGTTGCGTGCTGCTGTAGTGGAAGGCTTGGCCGCGCTGGCGGGTTTGGCTGATATTGGAAAGTACCGATTTCGTTCTTCATCCCAGTAAAGACCTGGTAGATCACGCGGCATTAGATTCCAGAGAGTTTTTATGGAGGTAATAGAGCGGGTAGTGCAAGGGTAGTGGATGAAGAGATAGTTTGTAGGCGTCAGATGGAAGTGAAGACAGGAATGCAAGCGATTAACGGAACACCGGGCCGTGTCCCGCTCAAGCTTGGAAGCCGTCAGAAGGAAAGCATTTACTGGCTCTATGTGTAGTGTAGGTAGTGCAAACATAGATAGCATTTAAAACACTCTGTTGTACAACATTTGACAGATATAGCTAATCCCCTAATACCATTACATGAATCCTTCCTCCTGCTCGATACGCGTCACGGTGTCTTCAATCAATCGTTCGACCGACTGCAAGCCCTGGATAATTTCATTGCTAGTGTAGAGTGGTAGAGTGTCGATTCGGCTATCATAATCAGGAAGCGAAAAGGCAATGGCATCCATGATGCCACATCGTTTAGAATGATACTGCTCGAGCCAAGCTGGACGAACAGCAGAATCGTCCATCACGCGACGCAGCTGAGAAAGTTGTCTAGGTGTCAAGAAAGAACGCAAAGTTCCAGGGCCGCCATAGGTCTGTTCTGTCGCTGGTTGAGAGTGTCTTTTCTTGCTTGCTGACTGACGTAGGATATTCCACACTTCTAGCCCTGGCTTCGTGGCAACTACCAGCAGAGGTATCAGTGATTGTCAAGTTCTTTGAGTAATCGAATGACCTGGCGTCGAACCAATACGCGTGCTCCCCAATGCAGCCTCGAAACTTATAGCTTTGAAGGCAGTTTCGCCAGTTCGAATAATATGGCCCCGTCCCCTGATGAAATAAGAACAAGTCGATAATCAATACAATGGACCCACGTCACTCTGAGGTAGCAGCACAGATAATGAATCTTGCGAAGGACACCTGCGCAATCCGAGCCATTGAGAAATTTGCTGCATACGATGTCAGTATAAAGACGAATATCACGAAGGATAGCTTACACACCAAATCGCATACGCGCTCAGGACCTCACATATCCCAGCATCGTCTGTGCATTGGTCAAAGTAACGGACAATCTGGGACTGGTTGAACATGATCGAAAGTGATCGATGCATTGTGTCACACCTCCCCTTTTTGTCCAAGTCACGACATTGTTCTCTTCCTCCTCCTCCTCCCATCACCATGCCGCACCAACGAGCGCCGTCCCAAACGAGCACATCCCAAAATGGCAACTCCAAATCAAGGCCACCCAAGACGACGCGCCCAGTGTCGGCAGGGCCGCTGCCGCCCAACCAGAAGCCCGATTTTGGCATGTCCCCAACTTCCCGATACGACCACAATCTCAAGGTCCTGCGACGCCGGGACCCGTCAATAACGTCCATATTTGACCAATTCAGTCACGTCTGCGTCTACCACTTCAATATTAACACAAATAAATGGGAAAAACTCGGCTACGAGGGCTCCATGTTCTTGTATGAAAGGTTCGTCCGGACCCCTTCCTGGATCCCGATAACTCAACTGGATAGCAGAAACGAATATCCTCCATATGGATTCTATGTCCTTAACCGCCAGGGCATGGACGACTACATCCAGCGGATGCAGCCTGATGACGACATAGGCGAAGTTGGCGGCTATGCTATGCTTCGGTCGTATCCAGACTTCACTCGTCGACGACTCGCCGCGATCCACGAACAGCATCCTCTTGAAGCTCCACCTCCGTTCGACGATGCCTACCGCGTTCCTAGTCCGGGTCCTACCAAAGCTGAGAAAGAGGCTCAGAGCAGCTACAAGACAGTCGGTCTCTGGGTCTTTGCCTCTGATGCCCGCGAGCCCTTATGCGATGTCATGCGCAGGCTGCATTCATACATTAGGAAGAATGAACGGTATCCGGAGGAGTATAGATATGGTCCTGGTCGACCACCCCCACCTAATCCGCATTTGCGCACGACACCTGCATCACCTACTGTATCACATAGCACAGCCAGCAGTATGTTCCTGTCTTCATTGCACTGGTTAATGCTAACTTGGATCACAGCTACCAAACCTTCTGCTCCATCTCATGCACATAATGGCTCTACACCCGAGTTCAACCAACTTGTCGCCAAACTAAACTCTTCTGCTAGCGTCCAGCAGACGCCGTCACGAATGGCCATGACCGTTGAGACTCTATTCGCCACCATAGGCAAAACTCCCAATGTTAATGGGACTTCCAAACCCACTCCGCCTCCACAAACGCCAATAACCGGCATACCTCTTCTTGATTCCATCTTCGCTTCCGCTGTTCCATCTGGCTTACAACCACCTGCACAAGCCGAACCTATAATACACTCTCCGAAACCGTCCACAAATACTCTCCCTCAGATACTAAATCAGGACGTTATCTACAACCTCCTTGGTCTTCCCTCATCGCGTTCATCGTCTGCCACCTCGTCTTCGAGCTCGCGAGTGGCCGACTCCGAGACTTGTTCTGACTCGAGCACCGCGTTCGACTTGGAAGCAGAGCCAGATGCCGCTGGTGCCAGTGCCGGACGCCCGCTGATGAGTCGAGAGTTCTCAAGCGATAACCTTGGCCTCATCCCTCGTGCGCCTGTCAATGGAGACGTGACGCCGCGTGCGCCCGGTTCGTCGCTCTCATACATCCCCTTACCACCGGCGATGGAATCCACTCCTACCGTGCGACCGTCACCTCCTCAGGCGCTTCTCGTGCCACTCAATGACAATAGCAACGGTCGCCGTCTCGTTCCCTTTGATGATGCCGACTCTCAACTGTGGCCGTATCCCCGCGCGCCAATTGACGAGGATGAGGAGGAACTTGTCCAGCTTGATTTTAGGGATACAAGCGCTCTTAGCGATTCGGAGAAGTTCCGACGCGAAGAGGTTCGTGCGAGGCGGCGTACGGCGGATGATGGCACCAGCGCAAGTGCCAGTGGCAGTGAACTTAGTAGGAAAGAGAAGAACAATGGAGGGAAAAAGAACAGGAAGAAGCGGGATGCGAAGGAGAGGGCGGAGATTGAGAAGAGTTGGGATTTACCTGAGGCAATAGTGCCGGCGTCTATTCCTGTTACTCCAGCTGCGACACACTCGACGGCGACAACACCCTCTACCGCCAGGCCACATGTTAATGGAACAGGCAAGGCTCATGTGAACGGACATGCTCATCCCGCATCGAGGCTGGATCCCGTTGCTGTCAGGGAGAGTATCCTCAACACCATTCCTTCTCAAGCACCCATTGAGAAGAACGATTTTATCCGAGAGGTGTTGAATTTGTTTCATGTACGCACTCTTCTCTACTCCACTTTGACATTGAACTAACTGCTTTCTTCAGACGGACAAGACATTTGTGGACAGCCTCTGGAAGGACTACCTTGCACGAACGCACTAGACTACAATCACTATCGCTCACGAACTACTATACCTTGCTTTCCTGCATTTGCATGATTTTTTTGTCTTTACTTATTTACAGCCAGTGTATCAACGTCAAGTTTTGTATTTCCAGACTACTGTTAGTGTGTTATCATTAGGCTTAGGTACATATCAATGCAGCTCAATTCAGGTTAAAGGTTGACAGTTTCGGGGTATCTTTACTCGAAAAGCCGTCATGCGCCACAATACGCCATTGCGATAAACTCGGTTCATACATAGTTCTGGGCAGTCATCAATCGCTACAGCCTTTTCGGCTGCAGCTGGACCGGATTGGCGACAGGAATACAAACTGTCGAAGCGATGTAGCGTTCTAGCGGTGGAGTTCACTGCCTTCTCACTTGCCCGGCGAGCTCCTATCGCATGCTAGTGGAATGAGGAAGTTACCGAAGACTGGGGGTGGTTCCGAGTTGCCAGGAAAAGTGATCCAGGAAATTCCAAGACGCCTCGAAGCACGGTAAGTCCCATAATAAAGGCTGTCGTACTAGTGATTGTAGGATAGAGTAGTCGTGATTGTATGATAGCGTAGAAGTCCCGCCTCCGCATGTACCTAGTGTGAGGTACCAACTCTCGCTATCGCCATCAATCGTTCTATGAGGCAAGTGCAATGAGCATCTAAGAATGAAACACACAGCTTCTTCGGGACAAGAAGTCAGCTAGAAGCTACCGCTCCACCGGCAGCTCCAAGATCCCGCCCCACAGCATCTAATCCTGCTACCACATCTCCGGCGATATTCGCATACGCCGGAAGCTCCGCGCGTGTCCCGAGATTGTACTCTGGGAGCGCGAACGCCACCGCATCGAGGTTCTCTAGACGACACGAATAGTAGCGTTCCATCCATTCGGGGCGCTCAGGCGATTCCGCCGTCATCGAGCGCCGGAACTCCTCCGCCTGGGCACGCGTGAGGAAGTTGGGGACGCATCCTGGGCCGCCGTAGGTCGGTCTGTCATGGAGTGCTGCAGCCGAAACTTCTTGTTCCTCCGGAGCTCATTCCAGACTGCGATTCCTGCCTTTGTCACGGCTGCATACGCGTAGAGTTTGAATGCATCAGTCGGGAGGAGGGTATGTCGGTGCGAACTTGCCTGGACTCCTCCCGATGCGCTCCCCTCCAAGAGAGATTTCAACGCAGAGGCTTTGAACCCGTCCTGACCTAGGCGCAGTATATGAGCGCGATTGCTGGGGGAGACAGTCAAGATGGAGGGCAGTGTTTTCGATGGTTTGCAACGTACGTTACTTGTAGGTAGCAGCAGAGAAGATGCAGCTTGTACAAGACTTGCGCGCAGTTCAATCCGTTTATCATTTTACTGTAAAATTCAGGCATTTAGTTGTTTTCTCTACCGAGGAAGGCGAGGACGTACGAAAGCACATAAGCGCTGAGAACTTCATCTACGCCATCGTCGTCGGTGCACTGGTCTAGGTATCGGGCGATTTGTGATTGCTTCAGCATGGACAGCAAGCAAGAGCAGCTTCATGAAGCAGCATCTATATGGTCGCTAAATAAGCAATGGCACAAACTGCGCTTCAACTTCTGGAAGTTTGAAGCAAGACCCGGTGGAGCGAACGTATAATAATATCGAGGGAGGAGAATAAGAGGCACGCTGATGACGATCGTCAGAGTTACGGCCGAAGTATTCCATCAGACATGCATGACTGGCTCTTCTCGCCTTCCACGCTCATTGGTGCAGTCCTCTGACTCTGAGATCATGAGCTGGGTGGTGGATCGGCGAAGTCTATCATGCAGACCGCCGCTAGAGTGACCTCCACCAGTGGATCTAGAACGAGTGAGACGGAAGATAGGTGGGACGAAGGAATTAACAACAGTTAGCGTGCCCCCATAGCCATGACGTATCTGAGTTAGGCGTACAATAGGCGTACGCTGCCAGTCAATACGGTGGGGACGCCCAACACGTACATGGACGTGCTACAATTCATTGCACACGCTTCGGCAAGTGATTTGCTGCGGTACACGCCCGTGACCACTGGCAACCCGTGCCAAATTCATCCTGCTTTGTCTGCACGGCAAGAATTCACATCAGTTCCTATGACTGCCGATGCAATGCTGCGTTCAGGCCTTCCGCCGTCAATTCAGTAACTCGTATACAAATAATGAGGTTTGCTGTTGCCCCATGGATGCCTGTACGGTACCTATTATCCAAGAAGTCTCGTACAACCATCCCTAAATAAGCTTTCACCGAGCCAGAACTAGTAGAGTCTAAAAAAGGGCTTTAATAAGCTGTCTGATTAGAGGCCTTGAGAGGCGTCCCAAACTCGACACCACGGACAATCCATCAAGTCCTTCAAGAGAAGACAACCCAACATGGGCATCTCAAGTCGCCAACCGCCGCTGCGCAGTGCGCGACTTGAACGTTGAACCCACGGCCCAAGTAACACCAGTTTCAGAAAAATGATCATCCCGGAGGCTCAGGCCATACTCAGCTCAGAAGCGTATTGAGGCTCTATGTATCATTTACATCCATATCGTCTGCCGTTATTCAACAACTCTAGTACACAACTCCCAATCCCACGTTCCTGTTCAAAAAATAATCACACGAACGATGAATTCCATTCAGAGAAGCCACTAAGCCACCAAAGAGCCGCACAAGCATTCGCTTACTGCTCAATAGTGACCCTTCAACACACGAATTCGAATTCAGAAGCCATCCACACCGTGAACATGGCAAAACTGAAACACCGGCCAGTCGTATTAGACAGCGAACCCACTGAGCCACACTATCTCGGTAGCTCACACACGAGGGATGGAATGCAAGTCATCCAACTTGAAAATGTCAGCATCGTTTCCCGACACCTCAAAAAATCACAAGGAACCGATATACCAAGCAAACAGTGAAAGCCGCTAAGCTAAAACGCCACCATGGCAAGCAGCAGAAGATCCTCAACAACGCCCGAAGAAACACGCGAGAGCCTGAACGACGAGAACCCCAGGGACCCAAAAAACAATATGAAGTCGATATTGTCATTCAGAAGCCGCTGAGCCACTGGAGAACATCCAAAAAGGGTGCTTGACTCTCTGTGGGAAGAATATGACTCGACTCGATGCACTGGGCAGCAGGCCAAGACAAAAAAAATTGACTACAATCAATGGGCAAGAAGCTGTGGAAGCCGCATAGCCTCAGAGTAGCGGACCTCCGATTCCTCTAGGGCTACTGCGACTCGAGGCTCCCATCGGACAGAAAGAAAAGGCATTCCTCTTGAAAGTGTCTGAAGCCGTTGAATCGCTAGAGTCTGGAGAGTCAAGCAGAGTTCCGTTAGCTTGATATCAGACTCGTCACAAGTACAAGTATCCATCCTCGTTGAACCTACAAAAAACTGAACCTGGGGCACACAAGTAGACAACGAAAGCCGGCGAGCTACATTGGCTGCAAGAACTGTAGCCTCGAGTGATTGATGACAGGCGAAGGAACCGAGGGAATCGTGAAAACAAAGACCCCCGATGAATAGTAGCAATCGCTCACCAGCTGTTGCGACGGAGCAACCTCGAATGGCAGAACCGCAAAAAAATGCGCGAGACGGATATCTTAATTAGTAGACAACGAAAAGCCGCTAAGCTACATTGCCTGGAAGAACTGGAGTGTACAGTAGCCTCAGGCGATTGATGACAGGCGAGAATCGAGGGAATCGTGAAAACAAAGACCCCCGATGAATAGTAGCAATCACTCACCTGTTGCGACGGAACAAGCTCGAATAGCAGAACCGCAAAAAAAATGCAACAGTATGCCAACTAGTCACTAGTAGACAACGAAAGCCGCTGAGCTACGCTGCCGCAAGTTAGATGTAAAGATGGACACGAGAGTACGAAGCGTAGTCAACAAGCCAGACTCGGGGTAGAGGCACCAGAAATCTATCCAATGCACCGGACGACGGATGGCGGACACGTTTGCGGCGACAAGTACGGTCTCCAAGTTGCGCATGTTCCAATGAGAAAAGAAATGCATGGACGGGCAGCGAGAAAACGCAGCCATGCCCGGTCGAGAAGCATGATGCCACGGGACGTGAATCCGCCTGAAGCTCTAGCCTCTTGTGTACCAATATATGTGTCTGGGAATTCAGTGTCAGGCCATCTGAATGGCAACATGGACGTCGACAAGGAAGGCAAGAGACGGGGTTAGGGTTCAAACGTTCACTAGTACCACACGTGATCGCTTTCCGTCTTTCTTTCTTTCCTTGTTCTTTCCCTCCGTAAAACAACCAACATATGATGGCGAGAAAAGATTTTCACCCACACACCTTACTTCATCCTCAAAAATGTAACTATGGCTCCTGCCCAAAGCCTCCCCCGCTTAGCCACCGGAGAGCTGTTCACTTCTTCCCGGATTCTCCAATCTAGTATACTCGACGCGCCGCGCATTTACCATCCCTGCTCTCGGGGAGGCCAAGACAAGAGAGGACGGTGGTGAAAGAACACCGGTTTGAAGAGGTTGCGAAGCCCAAGAACGCGCTTCTCGTGCTCAAACTAGAGCACAGAACACTGGCACAATCGTGAGATTGAGCCTTGCACTGTAGGTTGCGGCTTGCGCAAAATAACACATCATATTCATGAGTAGACACGATGATGATGGGCTACATTGACTGCGAGTTTGATAGCGGCTCGGGCAGGTATAAGAAACGAAACAACAAAATCTTACTGCTCTTTCAACATGTACAAGCCGCTGCCTCGCCGCAGTCTCTTTGGAGCACAGGGACGTTCCTCCAAAGAAGAGGTGAACCCCCCCCCGCGCGCCGGGGCCTAAAAGTTATCCTTTCCATCCATGTCTCATGTCATTCAGAAGCTACTGAGCCACTGGAGAACATCCAAACAGGTGCTTCACTCTCTGTGTGAAGGATATGGCTCGACGCTGGCTAAGCAACAAAAAAATGATGCTTACAAGCGGCGAGTCGAGTGATGAGAAGCACCGAAGCCGCGGGGCAGCGGACCTCTCATTCCTCTTTTGGGCTACTGCGACTGGAGGCTCTCAGACAGAAAGAAAAAGACATTCTTAAGAGTGCTATTCAAATCTGAAGCCGTTGAACGTTGAGCCCCTAGAGTCTGCAGAGAATTCCCATTAGCTTGACATCACACTCGTAACAAGTACAAGTATTCGTCCTCGTTGAACCCGCAAAAAAATTACAGTCAGAAACACTGAAATAGACAACGAAAGCCGGTGAGCTACGTTGGCTGGAAGAACTTCACTCTTCTTCTTCTTCGAGTGATTGATGACAGGAGAAGGAACTGAGGGAATCGTGTCCCTAGAAGTCCGCACCTCAAGTCGATGGCACTATACTGCGGTCAGTATTCCGCCGCTTGAAATTCGCTACGGCTCCTTCGATTTGACTGAACATCTTGGCAGCTATAGGCTACGTGGGCCGCCGGTTGCTCCCTTCCATACAAGAAAAAAAAACACGGAGAGTCTGTGAGCCTTGCATGTGCTCCAGAAGCCGCTGAGCCACTGGAGAGTCATGCAGTCATCCCCATTGATGGAGTTCGCTTGTACGATAGAATAAGGCCAGAAAACTAACCTCTCGATGCAAGTCAACTGGTGGGAAAACCTATGCAAGTACCAGACAAGAGTTGGGCTTTCAAACCTTGCCCTGAATTTTCAGCCAAACTCCAGAGAGAGGGACGGATGAACGACTCGCGTCAGCCAGCCTCCGAGCGCGTTCGTCGAGCTTCAACACCCGAGAAATCCCTTGAAAAAAATTACAGTGGGGAAGTCCATTAAGCAACAAAGCCGTTGTGCCTCGGTGCCCAGTGGGTTACGATGATCGTGATGCGACACCCAAGCAAGCCAGCCAAGAATTCCAAGCGCGACGCCTCGTCAGACCACAAAAAAAGAATATTCACAAGCCGTCGAAGCGTCACCATTGCTGCCTCCGCGACAAGGTCGCACAGTGCAAAAAAGAGCCTTGGGAAATCGTAAACCGACTCTGAAGCCGCTAGGCCACGCGAGAGTGAAACGTCCTGTGTACAAGTATAGACGTTCATGTCTATAGATAATCGTTCTTGAGGAAATGTCGGCCAGTCGGTTGACATGGACCCGCGATGGGACATCGGATACATATTGAAGCAAATTCAACATGTATACCAAATACAAGTATCTCATATGATTGCCAAGATGGAGCGAAGCGAAGTCATGGCTTGTATAGACGTACTTAACCTCGAATCCTCGATGTCGATCGAATACTTGTCGGGACATGCACCTCCCTCTGAATCTTCTCGCCTTCCACGCTTGGCATTGGTGCGTCTGAGATCATGAGCTGGGTGGTGGATCCGCGAAGTCTATGATGCAGACCGCCGCTAGAGTGACCTCCACCAGTGGATCTAGAACAAGTTAGACTGGTAGAACGGGAAGATAAGACGACATACCGTGGTCGGGGGCAGGACGAAGATTGATGGCCCCAATCGGATGCTCAGGCGTGAACACTAGACGCGGGCGAGATGAGGAACGCAAACACGAAGATTGAAGTAATCGTACCACTATATTCCAGAGGTTCTTCCAAGTAGCTGTTGAAATCCACTCGCTCCGAATCATCTTCGGGGTTCAAGGGATACTTCCAGGTGAGCCACAACGCAGTGTCACTCATTTGAAGACATGATACTTCAGTCAATGCTTGGGGCTTATCCAAGGCAACTACCCTGCAGGCGGATGGCGGGCCCTCCTCGTCGACGAGTGCAGGAACGTGAACAATGTAGACGCCAGTACCGGTTACGACGCCCACGCGGCTGCCATCGAACGCCAGATACTGCGACATTCTGGTCCGCGACCCAAGTTCAATTTCAATGGCTATATCCTCGTATGTGAGGGAAGACGGATGCCCTTGAAATAGGCGTTCGAAATAAGGAAAGACAAGGATGCGAGAGCTTGCTCCCAAGAGTACGAGATGCCGTCCGCACGGCGAGACGTGGACTATCGGAACAGTAATCAGTAAGATGAAGAGGATACGTGAACTGAATGATATGTACCGGCACCAAACTGTTCGTAGATGCGCTGCATTCCTGCCGGAATGCGCACAGGTGGCCTGACGTAGGTGTCATGTACACAGAGCATAGAGTTTGTGGATGTGTGCACCATTCTGGAAAGTGCATACACGTTATCCGAATATGTGACGCGATCGGAGGGTATGTCCAACAATACTCTGCCTGTCGCGCGAGATAAAATGCGTAGCGAAGGATACCCGCATACGAAAATATACCGCTCGCTGAGTTCAACATAAGAGAGAAGAGTTTGAACATTGAGTTCCGGATCCTCTGGCGAGACGCGGATGTCCTTTTCCAGGCGTCCAGATGGTATGTCATATAAGTACATCATGCGCCTTGTGGCGGTCAAAAGTGTAGGATAGACGAAGCGGAAAGCCGAGGTGATCGTCGGGATGTGTAGGACACACCATGGTGAGAAATGTCCTCGAGGATAGGTCGACTCGTAGGTCCTTCTCGCATGCCCATATGCACGCTCTTGCTGAGTATCAGGATGACTATCTGTTGGGGAAGCGAGATCTCCTTGATGCTCAACAAGACGCCAAACTTCTTTGCGTGTGCCAAGCATATTAAAGATGAGGTATCCTTTCTCGTATTCAACATGAGCGTAATCCGGTACATGACGCTGATGGAAGTGTGAAAGACGGACACAGGGCAGTAAAGATGGAGCTTACCTCGGATAACGCCCATAAGAGCGAACCATTCTCCAGATCAGAGACAGCAATTCCGCCTTCCCGGAAAGAAGTAATGACTATACCGACGTGCTCGTCGACTTTGATGCGATGGACATCGTCGGAGTTAAGGGAGATGGAGAGAAGGCCTTGATAGTTGAGGGTCGCTTTCCCTTCCATGCTAATTCTACCTTGATTTTCTGTTTGCCTTGAAAAGATCAGCGGCTGAAGAGCGGCAGTAAATGTAGACACACAAAATGTTTTCCAGCTTTCTACGCCTCGTACAGATCTCGGCGTACAACCCTCAACCTCGGTGAGACCAGAGAGAAGAGAGTCTTTGAATCGAATATAGCCGTGATGAAGGGCGGCATTCCGATAGACCGCGGACTCGTTGACATCGATGAATTGTTCGATGCCATGCGAAACGGTGCACAAGATATTTATCGAGCGCACAGGCAGATGTGAGAGAATTTCAATGATAATTTCTGTGGCAGGAGATCGAACATGGTGGTTGGTGGTAAGGCGCGTCCTTGTCCGCAACCATCATGATGGGCGACACTTTTCTGGCTGGCTTGCTCAATTCGACTGCGCTCTACGTCGCCATGCTGTACCTCGCAGCTCTGCCTTTGCTCAAACGCAGCAGCCCATACCATGTCTTGATAGGTCGTCGATGTCCACCCTCGTCCAACTTGCGCAATGTTTCAATAATTATACGGTGCCAAGCGACTATTACACCCTGGAATCGTACACCCAAGCCCAGCCGAACGAATCACAGCTTCAGGACTGGTCTCAACTCGTCACTGCGATCCTCGACGTGGGCAAACCCGCTACAGTCCCTGCGAGCTTGCAGGACTTTTTTACCGTGTCCTCCTTCACGGACGCCTCAGATGGCGCAGAATACTGCATCCTATCAGAAACGTATGCCAACTCGGATAATTACTATGTCAAAGGGTGGGGACTCTTCCTGGTACCCGTAAACGCGTCTCTTGATATACACCTCGCATCGCCTCATCCCATGTTCGATTTCGACACACCGGACCAGGCTGTTACTTTATTCCAATTGAGTGGGGCAAAAAGCCTCTTAATTTCTGGCCGGCATCGCTCTGCATACCCTGTGGCTACGGACTGTATACCCTCCACAAGCAGAACGACTTATTACCATACTGATCCTACACATGATGTGGTATGTCTTCGTCTTCGTCGTAGGTTATGTCTCATATTCTTTTCGTAACACAGAACGAACCCTTCAGTGTGGCCAACACGGCCATCCGTGCATGGCAAGAGGCAAATGGTGGCTGCCCTTCCGAGTCTTGCGCATATATTCAGCTTCATGGCAAAGCCTCTACGTCTTGTTCGACAGTCGACATGATGGTATCTGCTGGCCTCGGCATGTCTATCAATATTCACTTTATCAACCTTCTGATATAGTCTCAGGCTCTTCGGACGCTGAGTGGTATTTGGATGATGTCGACAGACCGGCAAAGCGGCTCAGAAGAGAGCTCCAGGCATCCTTCCCAACGTACAACGTGTCGTTGCCTTCGGATACGACCTGCTCTCTGACGGCTACCAAGAATGTCTTCGCGCGCTTACTCAACGGCGTTGCCGAGTCTGAGGTTTGCATCGAAGCAGCTACCGCCGACAAGGCAACTGGTCAATTCGTTCACGTCGAACAGGCTTACCATGCTACACTTGCGGACACGTTCGATGGATGGGCTAGGGCCCTGGTAGCTACCTTCTCGGTGAGTACGCGCAAGTTGTTGTCTTGTGCTCACCACGATCTGAATATTGGTAATTCATTCAGACTACCTAACGCTCCCCTCTTCTATTACAAGGATAGTGTCGGTCGTTGTGCGCGTCTGGACAAGGACGCGTTCATGCGTCGCTGTAACAGCATATGAGCTCTAGAACAACTCGAAGCTGCCTTGGGCCATAGCATCCGCATTGGAGGAACTACCCATCTTCTCCTTTTGGGAGTTGAACCGTGGTGGGCGTTGGTCGTCGAAAGCCTTTTTGTTGTATGTATTGCCGGAAGGTTGAAGAGATTCTTCCTCTGTTTATTGGTGATTCCATGGACAAGATGTCTTCAATCAAGACTTCTATATCAGTGTCACGTTGATAAACGTGACATGTAGATAAGTTTGAACATTTTCTAGCTTCATTCCTTTGGGGAGGTGGTTTCCCGAAGGTCCTCGAGATTGTTTATAAGAAGGCTTTCGGACCTCCGGCCTCCGGAGCACCCGGAGCCGGAGTCTTACTCGCGGGAAACCGTCTCTCGTGATCGTGCTGAGTAGTTTAGCCTTGGTTTAGCCAGCGTACCGAAACTTACCGAACATCTCCTGCTCCTACTATCATTGACTGATCGCATATTATTCTTGCAGGCCTCCTGAGGTGGCTTACCGGCAGATCGTTGACCTATAAAAGCGATCGCAACTTGGGATTATTTCTCTGTCTACACAGTACAATGTCCGGCATGTTTGTTCCCGCTCCCGAGCCTCCTTCGAAACTGGGGATTTATCGCGTCTTGTCGTCGCGTGCGGGTATCCGTGTATCCCCTCTGCAGCTAGGCGCGATGAGCATTGGTGATCAATGGGAAAAATTCTTAGGGCCTATGGACAAGAAGACGAGTTTCGACATTCTAGACGCGTACTACGAGATGGGTGGCAATTTCATCGATACGGCGAACCTTTAGTGAGTCTTGTTTCTTTGCAACCGGGGGACATATCTTCATCTCTGGGTGTAGTCAGGACGAAACTTCTGAGGAGTTTATCGGAGAATGGGCTGAAAATCGCGGAATCCGTGATCAACTTGTCATCGCGACCAAGGTAAATTTCAACTTGTCATTGACTTGTGACTTGGGCTAATGCCGTTCAAGTACACAACCAACTTCAAGAGAGGAAACGACGTGCAGCAAAAGGTTAACTACACCGGAAATCATAGCAAGTCCCTCTACCTCAGTGTGGAAGCCAGCCTCAAAAAGCTACGCACGGACTACATCGACATCCTCTATATCCATTGGTGGGACTACGAGACCTCTGTCCCCGAAGCAATGGACAGCCTTCATCACCTCGTTGCCTCTCGTAAAGTCCTTTACCTTGGCATCTCCGACACGCCTGCTTGGGTCGTCGCACAAGCCAATCAATACGCCATTGACCACGGAAAGACGCCGTTCGTTATCTACCAAGGAAGATGGAGTGTCTTGGAGCGCTCGTTTGAGCGAGAGATCATCCCAATGGCGCGGTCGTTCGGGCTCGCTTTGGCGCCTTTCCAAGTGCTAGGCGCTGGCAGGTTGAGGACCGAGGCGGAGGATAAGCGAAGGCGGGAGACAGGCGAAAGTGAAAGGCCCGCCGGCAGTGGTCGTACCACCTCTACTAAGACAGAGATCAAGTTGGCCAGTGGTACCAGGACAGAGCTTGAGATCAAGTTATCCAATGCGCTGGAGAAGGTGGCCAACGAAATCGGGGCCAAGAGCATACAATCTGGTTCGTCGTTCTTCGTATTCTGCATCATAATCTTACTCTTGTGCATAGTCGCCATCGCGTATGTCATGCAGAAGATGCCATACGTTTTCCCTATAATCGGGGGACGGAAGGTCGAGCACCTCAAGGCAAACGTTGAAGCTCTCGAGATCACGCTGTCAAAGGAACAAATCAAGTACTTGGAGGACTGCAACCCGCTTGATTATGGTTTCCCAGTTGGCTCATTGGTGCGTCGGCATTCGCCTCAAAGGGCATGAACTTACGATCCGTTTGTACAGGGAGATGGTACAACGTACAACCCCTTCCTGCGGTCGGCTGCCCGATTGGCGAAGCAGCCTCTCCTGGAGCCCATCAAACCATAAGTAAACCCAATTCATGTAGTGCCTCGTTTTAGTTACTACTCTGTACACTTTTGTGAAAACTGCTGTTCACTAGATCGACTGATAGACAACCTGGAATGCCCATACGTGCTCAATCTCAGCGAGATCAGCTCCTGAAACATCAATGTCCAAAGACCCACTCGCATCTTCAACAGTCCAAGGTAGAGAAATCTGTGCGTTCGAAGGAGTCAACAAAAGTATTTCGTCGCCATCAATGATTGGTACTCGTTG
The DNA here is from genome assembly GCA_015501595.1 of Hymenopellis radicata. Classification (NCBI taxonomy): domain Eukaryota; kingdom Fungi; phylum Basidiomycota; class Agaricomycetes; order Agaricales; family Physalacriaceae; genus Hymenopellis; species Hymenopellis radicata. The sequence continues at coordinate 132,176 of JADNRX010000105.1, read as the reverse complement.
ATTGATCACAACGTGTCCGTTCGTGGGAGCTGTAAAGGACATGATGCAGAACGTTTTAGGCGTTGTCGTAAAGCGAGCCGGTTTGTTCGAGGTGCCTTGGTCCTGCGATCCCGGGAACCAAAAGCGCTGCGACGAGTACGATTTTAAGCCGGCAGTCGTGAAACGCGGAATTGTGGGGAAGGCTTACAGTATCATAAACACAGTCACCTGCGTATTTGAGCCATTCGCCGGCTCCGAGAAGACCGGTGACCATTGGGGCTATGATCTCTCCTTCAGCTGTAGGTCCAATGTCGAGCAAACTGCGAGAGGCTCTATCGTTAGTGATGAGACAGGTAAATGCTGATTCTCACTAGTTGCCGTTCTTCGACACGATATCGACGAGAGTCTGAACGATCACGGTCGCGTTCTTGTACTGGCTCGCGTTGGTCGCTGCGTTCAAGCCGTAGCTGTGCGGATCCATCCCCTCACTGGACTCCCACTTCCTGGTCTGGATAGCGCCGAATGTAGCATACTCTGGGGTGTCGAAGTCCGGAACGGCGCCACAGCCTAATACGCGCTTGAATAACGTTGTCACATAGTAGTAGTCAGTCGACGCGTACGATTGTTTATAGTGACCTGTCGATTGTTGGCCATAGCATTATTGTAGAATTGGGCTGCGAATTCCAGCGTGCGATTGGGACCGCCGATATCACACCACTGAGAAAATGGGTTTGACCTATACAAAGCAAGGCGAGGATGAAGGCGCGTACCATGATTTCAGTCTCGTATTTGATTGCGAGATCTAACATATGAGGCAGCTGGATGTCATTGATGTAGTCCGATATGTTCAATCGTCCAGTATACGGATCCAAAACTGAAGTGTTCGCTGCGTTCTGCGCAAGACCACCTGGCCATGCTCCGAATCCATATTGAGCGTAATCCGGACTGTGCCTGGAGTTTGAAGTCAGTAGTACCATCACCGTCAGACAGTCTTCACGAACCATTCGGTAAAGAGTAGTACGTTCCTCTGTGCATGCCGGGTTTTTCTCGTTTCGATGTCTCCAGCAATTCTGCAACCAAGTCGCGCTTGGGCTCCAGATAAACGCTACTTCGATGAGTTGAATTTCCAGTGTCGAATAGTGAATAGCCGTCGTGATGTTTCTGGAAGGTACTTATTGAAGGGGAAGACTGAGGAGGTTACGAGAGCTACGATACCGTGACTAAGACAAAGTATTTGGCCCCAGCTTGGTCGAAAAGATCGATCCATTCGCTAGCATTGAATTTGGAGACCGTGAAGTTCGAGATGAAGTCGTCATAGAGCACATCCTGAAGCGCGTTAGAGCTTGCTAGCAAAGTGGTCAGTGTGCTCACCGGGCCATATGTCGCCATGTGATGAGCCCATGTTGGGTTATCAGGACCAGTGTCAGTATGAAGGAACCAGCTAAGAGAAGGAGTCAATTCTGGCATCATGCGTCGAAAGGGCGTTGAGGTCACTCGTAGGATTCTGCATAATTTGTCGGAGGAGCCTGAGAACAGAATTTAGTCTAGTTGTAGAGGCGCCTTGAAGGACCAGCGCCACGCACCCATGCAGGAACGCTGTAGATACCCCAGTGAATGCTACTCTCTGAGTTAAATACCGCATTGTCATCGAGCGATCACCGACTCACAAAATGCCAAATTTGGCACGATTCCACTGACAATAAAGTCAGCCCAAGTTCTGCGCAGTAGAAGCACTGTCAATACCCATCCCGGAGTTTCATGAGCGCTCAGAGACTGTACATCAGACGTCCACTTCTCCACCAACGGCACTATCGGCCATCCTCGGCTTTCTCCGATAACATTTCCGTTCGCTCCTTTGATTACGACGGAGGCCACATCTCCATTTTGAACGCCAGAAACCAAGACATCCACAGTAACTTGGTCCCCGGGAACAAGCCGGTAAATGACTCCCCGACTAAGAGTCTTGATATTGGCGCCAGTGATCTCAACATGCAGTTCCCGTTTGCTGGATGACGCCGCTGATGACAAGGTGTACGCTGGAAGCATGTTTGCGACGGTAACCTCCACGACTTGTGCCCGCTCCCTGTTCACCGTTTCCCATCTCGAGGTGAAGCGGGCACGTCGGATTGACAACGGGGTTTCCTGAGACCCTGATGTGGGGACGATGGACGGCGAAATGGCGATAGCGAATAGATGTACCCGCTTGGAAGTGTTCAATGTGGGTAGCGTAATACTTTTCAATGGCTGTTCTGATAGCACAGAGCTGGACCACTGATAGATATGGCTGGAGTTCCAGTTCTTCTGTGCTCCGTTGGCCTCGAAATGGTATGGGCTGGAGAATGTGGATATGATGAGAAACATAGAGGTGCAGCTGATATGGAGGATACCGACGACTGAATCACCCCAATGTTTAAAATGGGCCATCGCCACCAGTTTCGCGCGTATACTGTAAAGTTTTTGACGGCGTGATCTTTTCGACTGGGTCATGTTCACGTACGTTGGACAGTCTGCGTCGAGTTGTCCGCAAAGGTGAGAAGGAAGTTGGCCACGAATTCATGGGTGCCTATGATATCTCCTTAAAACTCGTGTTCACGGCCGCCACAGTTGCTAGTACTGACCGTTCCCCGCGTCGGCAGAGTAGATGAAGTGAATCTCTTGCGTGAAGGCCGTCTCTGGTAGAGCTATGACCTGGCTGTTCGAAATCACGTTATCGAGTCCAGAGCCCCATTCAGCAGGAAGGTCATACTGGCAAACACGACATAAGTACTAATTCGAGCGTAAAACGACCTTGATTCGTCACTCCTCACAGTTATTCCATCATGACGAAAGGGTCCCGGCGGAAGAAACTGGCTATCGAAGCAGGCTCCTTTGCCATTGAAGTCTGCAGTGCCGTCCGGAGATGCCGCTTGATTGTCGAAGTATGGCTGGAGGTCAATAGAAGAGTGTGGGTACGGCGACAAGGCGACGGCAGACGTCAACGCAGCTAAGAAGGCTATGTGGCGAGCCATGTTATCGATCCCTTGATTGGACTCGTACGTTTACTATATCTTATATTTTCAAGGACATCGGTTGAAGCAAGTCCACGGGATCACATTCTGCGGGGTGGTGTATGTCCAGCTGAACTGAACACCGAGGTCTCTCCGTCCGTGGAGATGGAAAACGGCCCGGCAAGGCTGCTATAATATGATGAGGTTCTCTACTATCCCGATGGAACACACGGCTCACTGACTTGGAATGTGAAAGAACGCCCGCCGCCGGGCCGTCTTCGTCGTGTCAATGAAGCTGGTGAGGGTCGGCAGCATCACACGACGTGGTTGACCATGTACGCTTCAAAATGGCCCTACTCTATATGATTGAGCTCAGTGTGCACAGGAAATGATAGATAAGCATGATCTGCTTCATGAGATTTCCTGCGTTGAGGAGCTTACTGACCGGGACTGAGAGTCGTACAGAAAACCAAGGACTAGAGAAAATATTGGCGCAACTTTGCGTGCCGCAGTGAGACATAGGATTGCTGTAGTACAGAAAGGAGTATTCGTCAAAAGCAAAAGAGGACTCTTTAATGGAAGTCAGACATAAGGATATTGGTCTGAACCATGTCCTCGATCCTTAGTGTTCGAAGCGCGCATTCGAGGCGACTTCACGCTAGTGGACAGAAAAGAAACCGCGATGATCAGCAGATTGAAGGAAACTTCACGCCGTCGAGGTAGCGCATTGAGTATTGGATTCCACAGCTGAAAACTCCGCCAAAATTCTGGCTAGATGGGAACACGGCGGTGATGGAAAGGGAAGCAAGACATTCCACGAATGCCAGAGTTCGCACAACCTTCGTTTTCGGAGCCATTCATCATGGCAATCAGAGGCAGGCAATATTGGTGCTGATGGTTGTCCTGCGCGGGAAATGCTCATCCATGATGGTAGTCCAAAGAATGTATGTAGATTGAACGGCTGTTAATCATGTTTTAGTATCACTATCAGCGCCGTTCAAATCAAAACACTCACCATCCACACGTTCGATCGGTGACTCCCGTACCGTCCTACCCGTTCGTAGCTGACAGAGTGACACGAAGGATACGGATAAAGGAAAGCGGAGTGCGTAAATCACGTTCAAGTAGCCAGGTCAACAATAGCACCTCAGGAGCGCGAGTTTGTAGTGTTCCGGCTTCTGACGTAGGTTTAAGGGCAAGAAGGTTTCGACAGTCGTGACGCCGAGAGCTGAGGGGTCCGACTCCCGTACAAGGTCCGGCTGAACAAAAGCGCGTGGCAAAAGCGTGTGGTTTACAGCGGGAAGTCGTAAAGGAAGAAAGACCATAAGTAGTATTTTGAGAAAAGTAGTGGTCCCAGCAGAGAGTTAAACACAATTCTGATACCAGACCATGTCGAGTTGACTTTACGTGGAACGAGAAGAAGGCAGAAGACGAAGTACCGCGATGACGAGAGGTTTTGCCAAACATCAGCAAGCATCCCGATTGAGGAATTACTTCCGCCACATTTCGAATTTCTTTGAAACCCTTCTTCGTCGATGACTTGCAGATGTGAAATGAAATGCTTGGGATCGACATATCGTCCCCGAATTATTGATCGTTTTCGATTGGTTTTCGCAGTACAGTCATCACGGTAGCGTACTGGTTCTTGGGCGGTTCACTGATGAACTCGGAGATGCATCAGCTCCTGAATACGTGGATGGGAATGTTCATTCTTTGGGGATGTTCCGTACGCGTTGCTTAGATGCTAATCAGAGAGCGTTGAATCGCCGACCTTTGACGAATCGGAAGATACTCCGGACCATGAACTGGTTGCTGGTTTGATTGAGATCAGAGATGCCGGTGCTGTCGGTGAAGATGACGGTGGTTGGCGAATCACTGAAGGCTGGTTGCCATCGTTGCGATGCCACGGTTCAAGTTGAAGTTGAGACGCGTCGGTGTGAGTGATTTGGGCGCCGTCGGTGTGCCAAGTGGCGATCTCCGTTGCTACAACAAAGAATGTCAAACGTCCATTCCTGCTTTAACATGCTATTCTACACAGTAACCAGCAATTCTTCTTGCGTTCCGTCGTACGATCTACATATCGACTACAGCCACTGACAATTTGTCCTCTTATATCATAGTAACGGACAAGGTAAGCAATTTCCAAATCCGACCATCGAGCTGCGAAAACCGAACCAGGTTTTTTCATCAGCACTACACATTGTTTCCGCTACCTCATATGGCTGCCAGGCAACCCTTTTATAGCACTTTCACAGAATACGGGGAGCCCGATGACTCACCCTCAATTCAATACAACCCAAAGGAACTGTCTGTTCACTCGGCGCAGCCTGAGCTATTCGTTTTGAAACTGCCCTTCCTTTCGTCCTTCATAGACGTCGACAGCGACGCAGGCGACGACGACGACGACAAGCTCACAGCCGCGGACAACGAGCAGCCATCACCGTTCGGAGCCTATGCACTATTTGAACCGGTGGGTGTCTTCTCTGCCCTTACGTACCGTGCCTTTTCGCGCGGTGGATGGCAAATCTCAGCACTGTCAGAATTGACAAGAAACTGACCAACTGCCCATCTAGACGCGCCATTCATTGATATCCTATCGCAGAACTGCATCCAGCACACAGGTTGTGCCGAAAACCTTGTCTTCCCATTCCCTCACTATGGTCAAAAAACGCAGCTCGTTACAGTTCATCTTTGCACCTTCCTTCCTTCGTCCATCATCGCCGTCTACGACAACTACGAGCAGGATGCGCTCCAGCTCCAGCTCGTCTGGCTCAGATTTTCCCTACGCGTCTGGCGTGTTGGACATATCGCACTTTGCCACCCTCCCCCGCCGCAATTCGCCCCCGCCGGATCTGATTGACGATGACCCATTTGCCAATCTCTCTAGCCCGAGGCCGAGCACCATTACCGCTCCTGCCCCGCAAAGCCCGTCGCGACCATCATACCACACTCCTCGTTCACCTCTGTCGCCTGACAAGGATGCTATTGTACCCTCCTCGCCAACATTAGCGCCGTCTGCTCTCACCATATCATCCGGTCGCGTCCATGCACTACCTGCGCACAGAAAGCCGGCCTTCAAGCCGCGCCCCTCCCTTCCGTCATTACATACACTCGCTCAAATGAATTTGTTCTTGCCTAGAAAGGTACGAGTCATCGAACCCCAAATCCTAATCTTAACCTTGTCACTCAAATCTTATTAGGTTCGCAAAGGAACGGTTGGCGCCGGCCTTCCGTTCGAGCCATGGGACGACCAGTGCGAACCTGTCGCGTCCGGTTCAAGCTGTCCCGCTCAGACTCTAGACAGTCTAGAAGAACGGGCTTCGAACAGCGAACTAATCGTTGGAGAATACTTGACGACGTCACCCATAAGTGTAAACTCCATGCTTTCGCAGATACCCGACTTCAATTCGGATGCAGACTTTATGGATCTGTATGACGACGACGGCGATCAGCATGAGTTCTTTACTGCGCCACCTGAGGATGAAGACATCGACGTTGGCTCGATTACGCTTATGGTTGTAATCTAGAACTCCCTCCCGATGTACCAACACCTCCCTCTCTCTCGCATAGACACTCCTCGGACTTAGGTCATAGCTATTCCGGCTCGACCTCCTCTATATCTTCCATCGAGTCCTTGAGCGACGAGTTGTCATTCCCATCGTACAGCATGCGAACATTTTCTCCCTCATCCGAACACTCAGGTGGTGATGAAAGTGATTCCCCTTCATCTCCTCCAGATGATTTCATCTCTAATTCATATCTTGCTCATGGAGACGCTTGGGGCTGCACGCCGACTCCGCCTCATCAATGTTTATACCGAAGGACCCTGATATTGTAGAGCCAGGCACCTCCGCTGACACGATCACGCTCAGGACCATTCAATCTCACCGTCGTTCCACCACCATGTCCCGAGACTGCGAATGGCTTACTCACGATTTCGTCGATGGCGACGGTTGGGAAGAGCGTGGGCGAGGGCCAAGTCGCAGAGATGATTTTAGTGGCTGGGCGCCAAGTGGAAATGGCGACGGGGGCATGGAGAAGCGCAGCGGGTACGGCGGCTCTAATGGCGGTGGCTGGAATGGAGCTGGAGGTGGCGGAAACGGTGATGATAGGCGCTCCAATCAGCCGCGACGGAACGTTTCATCGTTTGATTCGGAGGCTTCGACTTCAGAATCAGAGTCGGAGGACGGCTCGCACGCACCAGCTTCTGGCGCCGTCGAGCACGGTAGCGACGACGACGACGTTCCGTTAGCCCAGCGAATTCCGACAGCACTCAAGGCTCAGCGCACTATACGACTGAAGGCTCGAGAAGAGAGGGACCAGCGGAGGAAAGAGCGTGCAGCAGTGCGCACTCGGCAGGCTACCCTTCGGCCAGCAGGAGCCGCGGCGCCGGTTCCTCAAGTGCTGTCGAGCTCACACGAAGCTGCCCTCCATGCTTCGATGTCTGTCAGGCGGCCTCGTACCCAAACTATATCTGGCACAGGGGCCCGCATGCCTTTTGCAGTCGAGGACCTTGCCCTGCGGCTGCAGACTGTCCAGGCCGCCCCGGCGCCTTTACAGCAGGGCCGGGAACGAATGCGCAGCGTATCACCCGATCCGCCTGTCCCTAGGCAGACTCTCCGCCCCATGCGCTCGTTCCACAGGCCGGAACGGCAACGCATCGATGACCATCAAGCGGTACCCATGCCTGCTGATGCGGACCAAATGCTCAGAAGGAGCAACACGCGTGCAAAGAGCCGGACGCGCGCTGATAGTGTGTCTGCGAAGCCTCGCGCGTTTAGCCCGCCTGTGGAGGAGCCTCTGCCAGCGTTACCTGTTCCAAGGAGGAGCGTGGACGAGAGGGCGACCACGAAGTTGGTCAAGGCGAGGACGTCGACTGAGCAGGCTAGTGTTTCTTCGCCTCCGCTCATTTTGAGCAAGGGCAATATTTCTCAGCAGCGTATCTTCATTGGTGATCGCCAGAGGTTTAATATGGTTGAGGTTGGTCCCTCAACTAATGCTGGGCAGGTGATCGAAATGGTGGAAGCGCAAGGCTCGTTGAAGGGTTGGGTCGGCACTGGAGCCTGGATGCTCTTTGAGGTCGCTCAGGACTTTGGAATGGGTGCGTATCATTGTTGCTTCCAATTGCATCTTGGACTTATTTCTCTCCAGAGCGCCCTATAAGGAGCTTCGAGCTACTTTCCGACGTTGAAGCTTCGTGGAACAAGGATAAGATGGTCAACATTTTTGTTGCCAAGCTGACACCCTTGGCACTTATCCTGAGCCGTTCTGTATGCATTAACTTGATTCTTGAAACCACGTTTTCTGACGGAGATTACTTAGGCTATTCCAACAAGCTCTCCAGTGCATTCGGGCTGGGTGGAGTGGGAGATCAAGCGAGGCAAATGGACCAAGCGTTGGTTATCCCTGCGCGAGCACAGTCTATTTTTGTCGAAGCGCGAGCGAGTAAGTCATGCTCAACCCTTTTATGGCTTTCCATTTTGACCTTTCTTTCTAGGGCAAGGACGAGACTCTGCTTTGCTCATTGTCCAATTTCGACGCCTACACTGTCATTCGGGTACACAAATCCCCAAAACCATACGTGTTCGCCATCAAATCTACTGACAACATATCTTTCTTCGAGAACACTGCGGACTACCTGCATGTCTTTTCCTGTCCCAAGTCGGATGGAGAGGTATGGATGGAGAAGATACTTTTGGCTCGTGTACGTACTTTCTTTCCTGACATGCTCCTTCATTGGTTGACCGGGCTTTTGCTATTTTAGTCTTACGTTCTACACCAAGAACGTAACGTCCTCTTTAACCCCAAGGCGTCTGGTGGCAATAGCGCTGGTTCCGCATTGTCACGAGCACCTACTCGTAAGGCTGCGCCACCGAGCCACAAGCCGCGCCACAGACTCTCCTTGACGTGAGAGCGCCCGATATTTTTGAACCTGGCTCCCTTCTACAACGGAAATGATACCTCGGCCAGCTTTGCCACCTACGATATGGAACGTCATGCTATTCCCATCTATACCGGCTGTATTCCTCATTGTTGTAAACACACACACCCGTTGTATTGCTACCACTTTTCTTTTTCAGCAACAAGCTTAATTCGTTGTCCACTGTCCTTTACTTTAGTCTTTCCTTCCTTTTGCGCATCTTTTTTTCTCGTTTACTTGATTAATTGGGTTGTAGAGAACATGTAATAGACAAAAAAAGTAAAACAGTTACAGATGCGGGGGATAAATGAAGTACATACAGGATGAGGTAATGTAAAGAAATGCGCCCACGTTACTCGTCAGATTTTTTCTGCTTCTTTTTAGGAGGCTCGTCGCCGTCGGTCTCCTTCGCCTTGGGCTTGGGTTTGGGTTTTGGCTTGGGTCGTGGCTTGTCGTCCACGTCCATCGCTTCACCATCGCCGTCGGGCTTGGCTTTTGGCTTGGGCTTGGGCTTTGGTTTCGGCTTATCATCGTCAACATCCATTGCGTCGTCGTTGGTCTTCTTCTTCGCCTTCTTCGGCTTGGGCGAGGAAGCCTTCTTCTTCTTGGGCTTATCCTCCCCGTCGTCGTCCGCATCGCTGTCCGCCGCTTTCTCCGCCTTCTTTTTCTTCTTCTTGGGTGATTCATCGCCGTCCTTGGCCTTTACCTTCTTGGTCTTCTTCTTCTTAAAGTCCCGGTCGCCGCTGGCGTCTGAAGCAGTGGCTGCGCCACCTTCCGAGTCGTCGCTCTCGGTGGGCGAGCCCGCGTCGGATGAAGATGCTTGGAAGGACTCTGCCATGGGGATGAGCACAGGGTGGTCATGGTGATAGAGGAAAATACACACCATCGGTTTCGCTGTCGTCGTCGTCGCCGCCGTGCAATTTAACTTTCGGTGCGTCCCTATCCGAATTGACACTGCCCATGGACGCGTCATCATCATCATCATCTACACCAGCGGCAGCCAACAGAACATCGGCGTCGGGGACCTGCTCGTTCTTTACTTTGATCTTCTTGTCCCTCAGATACGTCTCGACCGCATCCTTCTCCTCCTTGTTAATAGAGGTGAACGTGAACTCTGGGCCCGTCTTCTGGACGATCCGCAGATCAAAAGTACGCGCGGCGTTGGCGCCCATGCTCGCGCCGACACGCGAGAAGTACACCTGGTAGATCTCTGCGAGTTCCACGAGAGTAGGCGTCTTGGACACAAAGAATATGTATTTCTCCAACATGAAGAGGTCTCCTTGAATGGCCTTCAAATTGGCCTTGATGCCTGGATGGCCATCGCGGCTAGTCAACCGGTTAGTAAGAACTTGGTAGTCTCGATGAATTGGCTTTACCTTGAGAAGTTACCAGCGCCGATGATCTTCTTCCCAGAAAGGCCACGGAATACGCCAGAGACAACTTCAAAGGTGGGGTCTTCGTAGTTCTTCTTTAGCTTATCGTATTTGGCAAGTTCCTCCCTACGAGTCGAAGCTTGAGAATATGGCTCAAGAGAATATCAAAGTCACGTACTCATCCATGTTGAGCTCAGCAGTTATTTCCTCTTCTCTTGTGAACTGCATCACCAAGTACTGATAACGCGTCTGACCCTGCCTAACGGGAGTGTTAAGACCAAGCTACTTGCATCGTCAGCGTAATAGCAAAGAAGACGAGGAAATTCTCACAATGAATAGAACGTGTTGGTCATCTTTCGGAAGGAGGAAAAGCCGAGAGATGCTGGAATAGAGGATCTTGTAATCGTACGTCTTGCCGCGCAATCGCAGAAAGTCGGTGTACATGTCCACATCATATCGACCACGAGGTGTAAGGACCAGGACTTCTTCAAAGCTGAGGATAGTATCTCCGGCGACTTGGCCTATTTCGGCCTTTTCTTTAACCATGTCGTGGAAGACTTGGGCAGCACTTTGTTCCTCTTCGTCCTCGTCATCAGACTTTGGGGACCCAGCATCTGAGCCCTTGAGTTTTGAATGTGTTCCTGGAACGAAGAAGCGGATCTCTGTCATCTCATCGCCTGCCATCTTTCCCTTGGAGTTTGACACGCCGCCAAACTCAAGAGAGACTTCGGTTCTCGCGGCAATATTAGAATTTGAGACGAGTTGCAGGGGAAGCATGAACGCAGTTTTATCAGATACGGTGAAGGCCAATTCTTGACCTGCCGGCAAGCATGAGTCAGAGAGTTGTAACAGCATGCAAAGAGGCGCGCACCTTGGAAATCAGTCATTCCCCAATTCCAGCCTTTGACTGATATTTCCTTGGACTCCAACGTAATGCTAAAGTGCTGCTGCAGAAGTTTCGAGACCTTTTCATGATCCTGTGGCGCGCTTGAGTACAACATTAATAAAAAACGCGAATATTAGCACACCTCTCGCTGGAAACCGTCAAAGGTCTCTCTCCGGTGATTTATGAGGCCAACGCGGAGTTGATAGAGTCGCGCGACACGCAGCCACTGGGCCCATTTAATGTCTTTTGCGCCCATGGCGACGACGGGTTCCGCGTCTACGGCTTTCCAGGCCATTCCACTGGCGGCGACACGGAATTCTGGAGATTATTTGAGTCCAATGGGTCGATGAGAGTGCACCAGTAAGCGTACTGCCAACTTCCTTGTTGATGCCATGGTAGATCTTGTCGAACTGGGTGGTCATGATGGTGGTTGGTGGACAAGAGGCGACGCGCTAAATTGAACGCGTTTGTGCCTTCCACATTTGGACTCCGTTGCCGGCCCATCTCTTTCTTGTCCTTTACACTTGGTTACCTACTCTATTTTATATTTTCGTCATGTCGCTTGAAAGCCGCTCGCGGGACATGCAGGAGCGGACCTTCTGCAAATGGTGCGCCACCGTCGGCCAGCCTTGCACGCTGTTATTAATAATTACCTTGACGGCGCCGTGGACAGGCTCAACACGAAGCTGGAGATGAACGGATACCCAGCCATGTCGTCGCTCGTCAAGGATCTCTCCGATGGCGTCCGTCTCATCCAGCTTATGGTGCGTGAAGAAGCCATGGCCCACGACCAGGACATTGACCCCAGCTACAGGAAATCATGGGTGTGTACACTACTGCTATCCCCCCATAATCAGTACTCATCTACGAAAAAAGGCGATGTTTCTCTTGGGCGATACAACAAAAACCCGCGAATGCGTATTCAAAAGGCAGAAAACGTCAACAAGGCCTTGGAGTTCATCACCTCGCGAGGCGTCAAGCTCACCAACATTGGCCCCGAAGGTATGTCAAATGCTTGCGCTGCCATCTAAACCAACATTGCCACTAGACATCATTGACGGAAACCTCAAACTCATCCTTGGAATGATTTGGACCCTGATTTTGCGATTCACTATCGCAGATATCAGGTTGGAGCTCTGCGCTTTCCATTCAAGTTGCCATTGACACTTGGTGTGTGTAGCGAAGAGGGTCTTTCCGCCAAAGAGGGTCTCTTGCTTTGGTGTCAACGCAAGACCGCGCCATACAAGGATGTCAATGTACAAGATTTCTCTCTCAGCTGGTCGGATGGCCTCGCATTGTTCGTGTTCTGGCCATCTACGACGTCCGGCTCATATTCGTTGCAGATGTGCCCTCATTCATTGTCATCGTCCAGACTTGTTGGACTACGATAAATTAAACAAAGTGAATTTCCTTCTTGGACTTTTCGGTCATATATTGACGCGCGCTCCCTCAAGTCTGATAGGCATGGAAACACCCGCCTGGCCTTTCAGATAGCTGCCGAGCATCTGAACATTCCAGTGAGCATCTCGAGCCCAACTAACAACTCGATGCTATAATTCGCTGAATAGCAACTTCTTGAAGTCGAAGATTTGTGCGACTCCAACAAGCCTGACGAACGAAGTGTCATGACATACATTGCAAGTTACTTCCACGCGTTTTCTACGATGGGTACGGCTGCGTTTTCTATACACTAATGTCATATTGATTAACTCCGCACCAGATCAGGCCGAGACCGTATCACGGCGAGTAGAAAAGTTTGCAGAACTCATGCAGTCCGTCTGGGTGTCGCGTAATGACTATGAACGACGCGTTCGACTGGTAGGACCAACTTGTTCTCTTTCATTTCATGGTTGACTGTTTTCAAGCTACTTCAAGCCCTCTCCGAAGTACAGGCGAAGTGGTCAGCAAGCGTATTTGCAGGCACATATACCGACGCTAAGAATCAATCAGCGGAGCTTACCTTGTACAAAACGACAGAGAAGCGGACGTGGGTGACGGAGAAACAGGATATCGCGACCCTGTTTGGTAACGTCCAGACGAAACTGAAGACGTATGGGTTGAGAGAGTATGTACCGCCGGAGGTTTGTCGCTAGGCGATCTTGACGAAGCTTGGTCGGAACTGCTGCGCTCTGAAGCCGAACGGTCCAGGTCAATCAATGCCCAAATAAGGCAGTACGTTATTTTGACTTGCGCGCGATGTGTTCGACCTGACACGATTCTTAGAATTAAGGAGATGTTACGAAAAGAGTTTGCCGACCTGGCCAACGAGTTCGAGCATCGCTTGCATGTAATATCCTCTGAGTTGGCTGCTGTTGATGGTCCGCTAGAGGTATCGTGTCTTATGCTTACGACATGCGTCAACTTTAACCTCGGTGGCGCAGGCTCAGCAACAGCAAGTAAAGGAGATTCAAACTCGAATACCGGAGCTGAAAGAAATGCTCGCTGCGGAGGTGATCGACGCCGAAAAAGAGTGCAATAACGCTAATGTGGAAGAGAACGACTATACCGTCTTCACGACGCAAGATCTACAGTTTGAACTGGATCTCGTGGTGCAGAGTATCACCAAGAAGCTTGCCTTCATCGATAACCAGGTAGGCTGAACTTCTATGTGGGCTTAAATACTTCGCCTGACTCCTGGTGCATCAAGGTCGTATCGCGCAACATGACAAACGTCACTCCGGCACAGTTGGAGCAGTTTGAGAGCACATTCAGATACTTCGACCGCGATGAAACCAACACGCTCAGTCAATCAGAGCTTACTGCGGCGCTGGCCAGTCTCGGGATTGTCTACTCTGTATGTCATTGCCTGTTTGATGAATCACGGAGGTTAACGACCTTGCCGCAGGATGAGGATATGAACTACATTTACGACCAGCTGGTACAAGATTATTCGGCTTTAACGTATGAAGCGTTCATCAATCTGCTGGTCGACATCATGGAGGACCAGACGTCACCGGAGCAGCTGCGCGAAGCGTTTAGAGGGCTGGCGTCAGACAAGGTGAGTACCGTCTCCCGTTCCCGCCCCCAATGAAACTCAAGTCCCGCACGCAGCCTTTTGTGACAGAGTTGGATCTGCGGATTGCGAAGCTCCCTGTGCAGTCGATTGACTATCTTCGCGAAGTGATGCCAAGTGCGCAGAATGATGTTGGGGAGGCGGAGTATGACTATGAGCGCTGGCTTGATGATGTGTTTGCGTAGTTTCTTGTATACTAGACTTAGAGTAGTAATATTGTAAACAACACCCACTAACGCGCCGCAGTATATATAATGGTTCTGTGCTGAGAAGTATCATTGCAGTTAATCATCAGAGTTTCTATCATGGTAAGCGCTCACTTCATTGCATTCTACAGTGAAGCTTTGACGCGTCTTACAGCAGGCTTCTGGTATCCGCGTCAACCCAGCATGCATCGAAGCATACCAATCCCTGAAATTGGGAAAGAAGACCAAGTACATCATCTATCGCATCAGCGACGATGTCAGCGAGATCATCGTGGACAAGACGTCCGACGCGCCCGACTATGCGGACTTTGTCGCTGATCTCCCCGAGGCTGAGTGCCGCTGGGCTGTTTATGACTTGGAGTATACGATCGAGGATGGCGGGAAACGCAACAAGCTTACTTTCTTTGCTTGGTGAGGCGCTTGTTCAATTGGAAGTCTAGTCGAGTGATCATTGAGTCTATCCACTGTCCAGGTCTCCGGACGATGCCAAGGTCAGCAGTAAGATGTTGTCTGCGTCCTCCAAAGAGGCGCTGAAGCGCGCGCTGGCGGGTATTCCGGTCGAGGTCCAGGGCACGGAGTTTGGTGAAGTCGCGTATGATGTCGGTGCGTTTTGCGAGGCACTTTTTTTTTCTGGTGGAAGTATCTCACCGCGTATGTTTAGTTATCGAGAAGGTTACTCGCACTCGTTGATTGTTTCGAAAGCTCGAGTGTGCATTTTAACTGTGGTGTCGATCTTGCATTGTGCGCCACATTATTGCATGCCTCATGATGTAATATAAAATGGTCTTGAAGGTATATGTCGTGTGGGAATATTTGTATCGGAGCTCAAGCAACCGACCACCGCCGAGCATTCTGAGGCTGTTCAGCAACAGAGATAATAACCTTCAACTCCCGCCATCCAGCTGAAAGCCACGACTCTCCCAGCTTAATACCAGCCACCGTCAAATGACCATCCAGTGTCTCGACCAACAACGAAAACGCGCGTGCAGTGTCCTGCGTCAGATTACCGTATTTCCTGCCACTGGAGAGTAGAACTTCGACGCACGCCAAGGCGCGCGCGCCTCGTTCATCGTCCGTCGGCGACTTGTCTAGCCACGTCTCCAGCTCCTGTAGGAGGATCAAAGCTCGGTGTCTGAGCTTCTCCGAGCCGTGTTTGATGAAGCCGTCATTGATTTGCCATAGAGAGCGTAACGTGGAAGGTGATATGCAGTCCATCTGGACGCAGGATCGCAGAGAATCGATGACTTGGAGCGAAAGGTCTAGATGGCGGTACTTGGTATCGACGACGATATTCGAGAATGTGTGTTATCCACTCACCATCTGGGAACGACTCCCATCCGCTTTTAGTATGCGGCAGTTGTTCCTTCAGAACGGCAAGGAGTTCCGACGATATCTCAACAAAAGAGGCAGATTTGTTGATATCGCGCAACAAGCTCTCCACAAAGTAGTTTCTCGCTCGTTCATCAAGGTTGTGGTCTCGTAGAAACTCGAGGAGGATGCGCTCGATGGAGCCGTCAGCTTCAATCTCTGGCGAACTGCGCACGCATCTCGACGCTACGTCTGGTTCGATGTCTTGAAGACAATGGAACAGATGCTTGACCATGCTCTGCTTGGAGAACTTGTTATCAATCCAGCGTATCGCCCCGACGAGGTAGTCGTCCAAATTCTGTCGCATGCGTCGGTGATCCAAAACGTTCCAGTCAGCGGTGGAAGGGTAGGATTCCTGGGTTGACCACTGTAGGACGCGATGGAATGCCCAAGCCTGCGATGATTTATATGCACAGGGAAGGCAATCAGGGTACCAGCGTTCTACCACACCCGGAAGCACCGAGGAAGCGATCACAAGTATGAGGCTAACTCCGATGACCAAAGAGAACAAGAGTGCCACCAAGTCGTCCATGTTCCATAGCAGGTCCATTAGACCAATAAAGAAGAAGATAAGGCCGAGTTGCAGGAGGAGTGGTAGCGACGCAACAATGCTCGGGACGCGCCATTTCTCCATGCTCAGCATCCGCATGTGACGAAGCGCTAGGGTGTTCTGGTTAGACAACCCGGCATCGCGTCGAAATTCGTATAGCCATTGTTTGCATAAGATGCCCATCAGAGCAGCTACCAAGCTGAACGCCAAGCTGAGGAACCAGAAGATGTTGACGCGAACGACGTAGCGATCAGGGGAGAACTCTTCTTCATCAAAATCTGCCGCAGTTTCGTTGGGGTTCGCAAGCTGCTGTGATATTTTCTGGAGCAGAGCGACTGTGGTATCACCGGGGTCTTCCTGGAGCCACTGAAACGTTTCGACAACGAAGGACGTTACGATAGCTGAAAACAAACCAGCCTAATCATGATGGCTGTGGTGAGAGGATGAAGAGACAGACAGAGAAAGACGTACAAAGACTAGTAACGTGTCAATATCATCGACCCAACCTCGGTAAAGCTCGCGGTCGTGTCTATCAGTCCGAACACGGCATTTCTTCCACGGATCAGTAGTCTTCAGAATGGTGTAATGCATTGGTTCGTCTTTGCCCCATAGACGAACTGGAACGGGTATCTGCAGATAAATCAGACATTCAGCTGGACGCAAAAGCAGCAAGATTATGTACTTCACTTCGCCCAAACGATCCGGATTCTTCTTCCGGCTCAACAGTCATGTTCTTGTCCGGATCGACGAAGAACCCGCTCCTGGTGTACGCGCTAGGGTCTACATCGCTCATGCTGTTGGAGCGATGCACAGACCTGTCGTCCATAGACTGAGACGGGCCAGGACTGAGACTGGGGCTCCCCAGCAAGTAGGCGCTCGCAAAATCCCGGAGCTAAGACGCGCCTTTGAGGGGTCATGCTTCCCGCGTAGACGCGGTCACGCACCTGGACATCGCTGTCCGCCACCGAAGGGGCAGAAAATCGGATTCCGTTCGTGGTCGGTGTCGTCTGTTCATCGGATTCTGGGAAAGAGCGCAGACCAGGGGCACGGTTTTTGTCTGGTACGTTAGCGCTAGCCATCATGATGGCCGGAAGAAAAGCCGTGCGAACAGATTCTTGTCACCACTTGGTCACCACCTATGTAACTTACGAGAGCTATGATCTTTGTATGATCTTGTCCGTTGGGTCAAATCGCTCTCAGCACTACTCGGTTGCGATTATATCTTTGCCAAGCGCTTGTCTGATCCTGCTTGAACAACAGCGTTCCGTTTTCTTGGAGGACTGCTTCGCGGACTTATGTATCAGCTTGTGCACGCGGGGCGTCGCGCCAAGAATCTTTCCTTGATTAAAATCATTAAAGCCTTGTCGTAGAAGATGCTTCGTTATATTGCATGCAGACAATTCAAGCTCGAGGCGACAATCTATGAAACGAACGCGGTATCCTTCATAATATGGCAAACATTACACAAGGAACAGGTCCCCCGTTGCCCGTGCATGTCCAAGCTGCAGGACCTCCGGAATCCCATTTAACGACGGAAATACTGCTGTGATACACGAATTCAGAAAAGTCGTTCACTATTATGAGATCTCTACCTTCAATGAGCGCAGCTAAGTTCCAGAAACACACAAGTCACCTGAAAACTCAAACTGCGAAAATCACGCTATTGCTTCCGACGCTTTGAGTCAAAGCCGACGTGACCCGTATAGCGAGGTCCATCCCATCGTCAACCAGTGCATCAAATATAAGCCTTTCGGCTTCACTGAAGATATGTGGGACGAAAGTCGGCGTAGTCGTAACATCCCGATATATGCCGTCCCTCAGATGGTGTGCCTGCACAGCAAAGTGGCATGTCCTAAGCCTTGCCAGTCCTACCGTATCGTCCCCCTTCCAGCGCGCCTTGACCATGGAAGCAAGACTGCCAACCGGCCCAAAACACAGTAGGAAATATGAGTTACGATGGTTATACACCCGAATGTCCAGAGACGAAAGGAGGGGGAGAAAGGTGACAGTTTTCGCCGGTATGACCTCGAGGGATTTCAGGATCGTCACTATTTGTTCCCGGTCGCTAACATCCGTCTGATCGTTGTAGTCCTGTAAGGATATAGCCAGCTTGAAGGAAGCGAGACTATGTGTCTGCGAAAGGAGAGAATGGAGGGTTACGGTATGGTGCATTGACGCGGCAAGTGGCACACTAGCAAGCGAGAGGCTGGTGAGAGCACTCAAACAATTGGAACGAATGAGTAGTTGTTTAAATGAGTAAAGGTGATTGTAGTGAGCCGTGGAAGGTTCAGGACGAAAGGAAGCCTCCCGTAGAAGAGGAAGCGTGAGAGCGACGGGCACCGATGTGGCATCGAGCTTGCGCACATTTGAGCAGGTAATCGGCGTGTACGTTGAGTCGTCGTCATCCTCCGAATCCCAGTAAGGTGTAGAGAGGGTCTCAAGCGACGGACACTGTCCAATCAAACGCATACATGCCCTGTGCGCCTCCTCGTCACCATCGGAGCCCATATAAGAAAGGTCTAGCTCCGTGATTTGATCCCACGGAAATTCAACGCCCGGCATACTTCCACCAAGAGTCAATTTCGTAAGACGAGGACAGTCTTTGAAGACAGACACCGTTGAGTGTTCATCCAGCTCGAGCGGAGGGCAATAAAGGCCCACGGCCTCAAGGCGAGGAAGCCGATTATGAAGTGACGCGTAAAGCATATTCAAATCTCCTCCCCAATCTGTTAGATGTAACACCCGCCATCGGTACGATTCTGCCAGGACGATGTCGAGGATGCGCTTTAGGATCGAGGGATTAGAGGTCTGAGGATCTGATGGGTCGTCGCTCAGAGATACGTCTAGTAGGCCCTGACGGGAACGCTGAATGACTGCCTCCAAGCGCTGCACATCTCCTTCATGCTGCGCCGCTTGCGGAAAATTAATATCCATAGTCGACCAAAATGAATGAAGGGACAAAGCAACGTTTCGCCATCTCTGGCAAACGTGGCTGAGCTGCCATATGGACCCAGACGCGTCAAAAGCATTGGAATCGGAGTCGCCGGGAAGTGTGTATAGAAAGATTTCCGACAAGATTTCCAAGGGGAGTGTGCGATGCAAGGAAACGAGGTTGCTGTACCGCTTCTGGACGTTTTTCAACCTCTCTCGCTCTTCCTCCATCGACGTGATGACCCCCCGAAGGGATGCGAGTTTGGATTCGATGGATGATATGTCGTCGGAGACAGTGGGTAAAATGGTGTGTCGGACGTGCGAGATCTCCTCGTCCGTCGGTGGAAAATTCGTGGCACGGAGCCGCTCGAGGAGCACAGAGGTCTGGTATTCCTCTTCGTGATGGACGCTCCGTCTGGTAAAAGCACCACAATTGGCACATTGGGAAGTAATTTTCTGCATCCCGGACGCAGACTGACTCGAACAGCAGGAAATTAAAAGTGCCACTAAAAGAAATGTTAAGAACGCGTTTCCGAAGGCGTAAATACGCACCTAGATGCCCTACGTGATGGCAAAGTCCTCGCACTGATAGACGACTTTGGTGGACGCGCGTCGGGGAGCCTAATGACTGAAGATGGTGGTTTGGAAGAAATCCTCTTGTGTAGTCTCGATTTCCATACTCTAAACGAGGAGGAAGATAATCGTTCCTCCTTAGTATAGAGTCTGGAGCTTATGTACCGTGTGCATGTGAGGTGCACCTCGGAGTTTAAAAGACATCAGTTGCCGAGCCTCAGCCGTCGGACCGTAGTGTACCGAGATTCAGATTCGTCCGGATGGTACACGACCACCTGCAAAATGAGCGCGCGACTGTATTGCAGCTAGACATACCCTATTCTCATATCCCAATGCATGTTCTCTCTTCCTGAGCTAGAGCCATCTACTATCCCCACCATTCAGCACGAAGTCGGTTCACGGAAATGGCTTGATGCCTTACTCTGCAAGAAGTGCGATAAGTTCCTTCTCTCTATTTACCGCAAAGCTACCGCTCTTTAAATATCTACAATAAGTGTGACCTATTTCTGAGGAGGATACATTTTTGAGCATCGGTCAACGCAATATCATACACGGATTTGATTCTAACTTCTAAGCGGGGTGACGGAGATTTCCGCAGGTGCCAGGCCGGCCAACAGTAAATTTTCAAACTCCGAGGCGCACCTCACAAGGACACGGTACATAAGCTCCAGACTACCTCTTGTGATCGACCAATACTTACTTGGTAACCAATTTCTCCAGGAGTTTACTACTATGTTTAGATCAAAGTCAGAGCCGCTGCGGAAGGTGGGACATATACAAGCCCCGGCGCCTCGTACTGTGAAGAATCGTACTTGCCAAGTACTTGCCCTGCTTTGTGCAGAAGTTCAAAGCAACTAGTGATCTCTTGTTTACCTGAAAACGGCACCTTGGACATCATTCATTTATCAAAGTTTGTATAGAGGACGACTAGGCGTCGGAACTCCAAGATGGAATTGGGAACATGGAACTTGTACTTCAAGTTATGCATGATTAGTAACATTAAAATCTAGATCAAGGTATCTCTACATCGGCCGCTCATAATTGAGCCTCTCAGTCCTCCTCCAGACCTCTCTGACTAACCGCTCTTGTTGTTCTCTAGGTGATCGTCCCAACGCGTCTTCTGAGCAAGCTCTAATTGCCAAGTACCTTGAACAGTTGACTATGAATGGCAATCAACCTGTCGAGATAGTGCTTACCGACGCCCACCAAGATTCGCCATCGGTATGGGACCAGTGCCCGCCAAGTCCGTAGGCGGGTTTGAATCTACAACGATGCCTCCGGTTTGAAGGAGAATAGCTATGCCTGCACAGACGTCCTAAAGGGATAAATTACACGCCTGTCACATTATTCTTGATGCAAGCTGCGTACCCATTCCCAACAGCCAGCTAAATCGCAGATAGTATTAGTAAGCCTTCCTTCTTCAAAACTTGGAAACGTGAATTGTCGAAATACCTTCAAACATGATATCTCCCTGCCCGGACGCGATGTATACCATATCCATCGTCGAGCTCCCTAAACTCCGTATGCCGTGTACCATACCACCTTTCCCGTGCCGTCCACCAATCTCGGTCGCCATGTTTATGAAGTTGGTAGATTTCTTTGTCAAGTTAGATTGAGGGCTATCGCGTCGATCTTTGCCCCATTCGCCAAAAAATAGACAGCTAAGAATTGAAATGTTAGAGAATGGTACAGCAAAAGATGGACTTTCAGTGTATATACCCTTTAGGCGCGTCCTGAGGTAACGGAGGGGGAGGTGAGATTATGGGGAGTGGCGTCGACGGACCGGTGGGGCCAAACTCTGACATCCAAGCACCACCGTCCGGGTGGTATATCGCAGAGTAGAGAGTACCTATCCATGGAACATTAAGGAGAGTTACTTGGAGAGGAGAACGACCAACCGTGGCCGCCGAGGAAAGGCGCGTACACCACACCAATTGTAGGTATCGAGTTTATGCAGAATCCGATCGAGATCGCGGTCATTGGGACTGTGAGTGAATGAGGATAATGTGAAGAGGATAAGGCGCGTCGTGAGATCTTACACATGTGAACCATGTTGACTGTACCGTCGATGGGGTCGATGATCCTAAGTCGCCTGGGGTGAGTAAAGCAGTCGTTAACAATTCGAGGAAAGACCCGCACCAAGTGGGAGCATCCTTGAGGAGAAACTTCTTCTCTTGACCAGCAGAGTAGGATTCTTCTCCGATGAACTAGGGCAAGTTGAATGAGCAACAACACGCTCGACGAGAGCACAGATACCATACATCATGATCCGGATAAGCGGTTAGGACAGTATCGCTGAAAGTGAGGATACGAATCAGCCAATGGGTCCCTCCACGACCGAGCGCAGACCAACTGGATGAGTTTCTCGACAGTCTCGTCTGCAACGGTGACAAGGTCGACCGAGTTGAGCTTCTCGCGCGTGGTCAGGGAGACTTTCTGCCTCCGGATCTGGTCCTCGCGAAGATATTGGCCCGCTTTCCTCGCTAGATCGCATGCAAATATGTGGATTTGCTGTAATTCTTGAAGCGAGAAGGATTTCGGTGAAGACATCGCTGGCCAAGAGTCAAGGAAACTGACAGGCGGCGATCACGGAGTTGCGGATGCATTTGCGGATAAATAACGCGTGCCAAACAACACGTTTTGACTTGGGTTCGAACCGTCATGGCGGAATTGGCCAGTGCGCGAAAGTTGGCATATAAACATGTCTCTATTGCAGATAGTCACTTATCTCAACAAGCCAGACGGCTGAAGGTTTGTTATACTTTCTTGCAAGCTTTGAAGACCTGTCAATGCATTTCTGTTAGGCTCTCGAAGAACAAAAAAAGGCATCCGTCCTTTTCTGTCGACAAGCAACCCAATCTGACTGGAATCTGCACCTTTAGCGAAGAGCTCAGAGAGTAGATGCCTCCCGCCAGCTGGACAGCTTCGCCGATCTCAATCTCGGCTCTGATGATGACGACGACCGACCGCCTCAGATTGTCCGTGAAGGGCTTGGGGCTTTTGTCGGCAGAATACCACCAGAATCGGCATCTCTACCGCCACATATACCCTCTGAACCTATTCTATCCACATTTCAGCCGTCCCGGAAAAGCAAAAAGAAACAACGCAAATGGCAGCGCATCAGGAAGCCCGCGGATGACGAACCTAACGAATGGGCAGACAAATGCATGTATGCCGAACTGCTAGAGATGAACACAGACGACCCATGGTCTTCGTCGGATGGACTACCTGACGATATCGAAACGGGGTGGGTCGCTGTAGCGCCAGTACCCGTCGGAAAACGGTGTCTCGCCATCGCACATCAAAGTTCAGGATTAGGTGAGTCCCCGCAAAATTATTCGGTTCAAATACCCAACCAATTGCAGCACCAAACACCACACTACGGTCAAGAGCCCTCGGAAAGCCCTCATGGGCCGCTTTCCCTCAACAATACCCCCAAACACAGTCCTCGACTGTATTCTTGACGTCAACTGGCGGGATAACGGGATTCTGCACGTCCTGGATGTCATCAAATGGAAAGGACAGGACTTCTGCGATTGCGAGACAGCCTTTAGGTCGCTATTCCTGTCGCCTTCCGAAAGTTTGTTACTAATGATGATGCTCCTTGTTACAGATTCTGGTGGCGAGATACACGGCTCGCAGAATTGCCACAATCTCCCCCGCCCACCACGTCCTCTACGAAAGGCTTGATTGCCTCTGACATGGATCCCGCTTCCTCTTCACAGTACCGTTTCAGTTATCCTACTCTGATGCTCCCTATTCCCTACCACTCCGATACTTCCTTGCCAACTCTGCTTTCGGGTTTAGTTCCTCTCGCCAGATCTTCGCGTTCCATTTCAATCGACGTTCCTGTTATCGATGGTGGCATGGACTTGGACATGGCCGGATCAAGCATAACAAAACAGTTCGCGCACATATCACCAGACGGGCTACTTTTGTACGTTGCGGAAGCAAGCTATGAATCGGGAACGAGTCCGCTCAGTAGTTGGGTCCCATCAATTCATATGGAGACTCTGAGACTATGGACAGTGCATCAGAAGCGCCTTTGGACAAGTTTCATAGGTGAGCCCATTCCTTTTGTGCTCATGACGCACGCTCATGATTCGTGCAGACTTGTTCAGCGACGCTTAAGTCAGAGACTTCAAACCACGGAGGATGATGATAGGATGGATTTATAAGCACAGGAAACCGTCATTGTAATACTAGTCATACATTCATATCGCTCATTCAGCCGTATTCCTCAATGCATGGAGAAGCGTTGCTGGATGAGACGTTAGTGAAATTTGTCCATGCAGGAGGAGGAGGCAACATACCCGCAAACTCCGTCCGCGAATCTGAAGAGCCGGTACAATCAAGAAAAAGAGACCCGTAACAATACTGGCGATGACAGTCAGCATCGGGACTTCGAACGTGCAGCATAACTCTACTCACGCAGCTTCACATCCAAAGGTTTGCAGGGCACCGTTTTTCGTCGCCCATGGTACTTGGAAGTACGCAACAGCGAATCCACCCAACGTACGCGCCAGGTTAACTAAAGCACTAATTTCTCCCTAACAGTCTCTCAGATCAAAGGTGACTTCAGGAGTTGTGATGCACTGACCTGGTGCTTCGGGAAACAATCATTACAGTAGGCGTCTTGGAACGGCATGTCAGTTTCCACAGGAGGTCATTGTGTTTGCCAAAATCACTTACATACGGCAACCGTATTGATCATGGTAGCAAGTTCTGCGATTCCCCATCCCATGATGAGCGCGCCTGGACTCAGATGCTTCTGAACCGCAGCGCCAAGCGTAACGAAACCACAAATGTACAGTGGCAGCGCAAGATAACACGCCCTATTCAACGCAAATCAGATTCGTCCATCCACCAGGACTTTCGACTCACCATAATCGGCTCTCCGCTTCGAACACACCACTGTTCCGCCGGATACTCACGTTCATAATCCAGTCGTTCATGTATCTTCCCACGAGCTCTCCCACAATCACCGCGACCTAGAAGGAAAATAGTTCAGAACATACGTTGTGAGAAACAATAATCATGCAATCTCACGATCGGCGTCCCATATCCCCCTGCTATGGCAAATTGCGACCATCCGAATCCGACTGGGGCTGGCTCGCCCAAGAACACCACGTTGGTAACCTATCATCAGCAGAGGGCAACACGTAAGCGCGCAGTAAAGAAGCTATTCAATCCGACACGCACATTGATACCGATACTGAAGCCAAAGAGAACGCCCTGTTCCCAATGTTGAGAAAATGCTACACGGAAGAAAGGGATGGGAAAAGAATCACCTCAAAGATCAAGATAGCCAGGAGATGCGGCCTCCAGACGACATTCAACGGGGAGATAATAGACTCGGTCCAGCTAATCCTGTACTTGGCCATCTTCACTCCAGTTATACCAACCAAGCTCTCAATCCTGTACCGGAGACCCGTCGTCTGAGCCTCGGGAATCGGCTTAACCGTGCGATCGTACATCCTGTTCACAGTCAACTATTGGGTCTCTCTAAAGGGGCCGAGAAACTAACGTTTCGTTCATGAACAAGACGATTAAGACCAAGACCACCAGGCCATAGAGACAGCCTATTCCATAGGCCCAGCGCCACGTAGTCCTTGCAACGAGGAACCCAAAGGCGAAAGGAGACAGGAACGGGGAAATGATGAATCCCATGGTCCACACGTTGAGCTAGCAGATGGGAAAATAATCGGTATGCTGGAAAACTAGAAATACCGGCGGAGAGAGACGCACCTTTCGGGCTTGGAGGTGGAAGGGAAAGAGGTCCGTTACTACATAGAGACCCTTGGACGATGTGAGCATACTGCCAAGGCAAGTAATGAATACCAAATTACCGTAACCTGTGGGTGGTGCTACACGAAACGGGATTGAGAACAAGCAAACGGAAGAAATAGAATATAACCGTACCCGAAGAAGGCTGTCAAGCATCTCATAGCTACAAACGATGAGAACTACATTCAGTCATCCAAATAAGAGAAACCTTACCGGCGAATGTCCTGAGATTAGGCGCGAACGTGCAGCCAACCAAGAATCCCAACGACAAGACCTGTATAGAAGGTTATTCTCTCTTCGCCTGAAATAACAGTGCTTATTCATTCACCTGGGACCAAAACAGTACCGGCAAGCGACCGTATCGACGGATAACCATGACGGCTGCCAACCCTCCCCATCCTAAACCCGGATGTGAGCTTCATACACGTATACACAGCAGAGATAGCGTAGTACCCAAGAGGAAGATACTCCAGCTAGCGCAATCGTTTAGATGCTATCGACGAATACAATCAAACGGCCTACTTGGATGTCAAATTGTTGATTTCCCCGACCGTCGTATTGAATTGCGCAGCCAGCGGAAACAACGATGCGATCCCTAACACAGTGACACAGTTTAGTAAACGCGGCGCGTCATGAACGTGTCCGACCGACCGATGCCACTGTCAAAGTCGGGCACGATAGCCGCGAGCGTCATCACAAAGAGATGAAAGTTCTTCTTCGTGTCGCTCCAGTTTTGCGGATCCCGGAGAGAGTCCGTGGGCTGGGGCCACAGCACCTTTTGGCCGTCCCGCGACAACTTGAGTCTCGACGCGACGGCCTCGCCGAATTCGATCTTGGCCTCTCTGCAAGGGCGCTCTCAGGTCAACCGAAGAATGATCCGGGGGGGGATCAGACGTACTGGGGGTCAATGACCAAGCGCCCGGCATTTTTCTCGTGGAACGAGGCGAGGTCGATCTCTTCAGCGCTCGAGTGGATGCTGAGACTGCGCGCCGAGCCGCTCGCGCGCTTCTCGACGTCGTTTGAACGGCTCGAAGGGTCTTTGTCAGTGGAAGCCATTGGGAGATGGGCGATTGGCGTTGGTCTTCCAGGGTTGCACTGAAGACTTTATACGGAAAATCGTCAACACGCGCCAGGGGAGACGGTTATATGGGAACCATGGGACCATTATGTTGATTTTGGTGTTGGCTGTAGAGGTCAGGTGCGTGGAAAGGCTTTCCTGCGATGGAAGCGTTGGACACGATCGATTCTATTGGTGTCCGCCCTATCGGCATGCCGCGCTATTACAAGTCGTTACGCGAACAAAGGCGTAAAACGTGTACGACCGTCTACATAGACGCGACGATACGCCACGGCCAATCAATGCACAGGTTGTTTGGCAGCATTGAAGATGGGTTAAAGGGAGTTATCACTTCGGACGTTTCCAGATCATCAAATCTAACCTATCTCACGGTATTCTATTCCCAGATGGTGGCGTCAACGCGTTCAAGGAGGATATGTTTCAAGCCAGTGGGCTATATCCACATAACCATTTGGAAGCTGACGGTAACGTAAACTACCAGGTATCATATCACTAGTTACAGCAAATAATATAGAGAATAGATAGGTTAGAAATGACAGCGGCGAATAAATAAGTAGTCAGAAGAAACACGAAAGGAAGGGCAATTCAGTACAGCACTGTTCTGACTGTTCCACAACTCTCTCACACCCCAACCGGGCTCTGTGTACGCGCAGGACCAACATCGTCAGGCTCATCCTCGTCTTCGCTCGCTCGATCATCAGCAGCAGTTATTTCCGTAAGCGTCATAGAACGATGTCGAATGCGGGCATGATGCTGCGGCTCCAGATAAGCGTTCAAGCACGGAGACTTCTTCAGGTGCTCAATGTCCACATGAATGATCTCCTGACAGAACATATCCAGATCAAGGTCGTTCTACAACAAAAAGAAGTCAATCATCCATGATACCGTCAGATGAGCGTCAACTGACCTCGTCGTAGCCTAGTGGACGCGGAGTGAGCACTGGGAACGGCAGCCAATAGATATACGTACCAAAAGGTTGCTCGATTTCTTCACCCGCTGCAAGGAAGCCGAGGTAGATGAACGAAGCGATACAGACGCCGGCGACAGTGTACCATTGGAAGTCGGTGACGAGTTGGAAAGGCAGGAAGAAGAGGTAAATCCAAACAGTGCTAGTACTATGATCAGAATCTGGATCAACGAATGGCTTGAATGAAGCTTACTGTCGAATGTGGACAGAATATACACTAAAATGCTGTTAGCAACGGTAGATTGCAAGCGGGGCATCGCCTACTCACAAGGGTAAAGGTGTCGTCAGAATTCGTTCCAATGCTGCCAGATGGTCAGACACGCAATGCACCTCTTGCGAATATTCATACCAGACAAGGTTTCCTCCATCGCAGCGAGAAGCCCAATCATAGATCCCAAGCTTGTACCTATACAGACATCAATACGGAGACGATACAAGACATGCATTGACTGACCAGGTACGGTATTTCTGTCCTCCAAAACGCTATACCACTCGCTGAGACACCGCAAGATTTCCAGAGGCAGATTTTCCCCGGAACCAGCGACTATCGGCCTGTGTTTGTTTGAACCAATTCTGGGATGGACTGGCCCGCCCCAGCATCTCTGGCTGGCGTCCAGAGCGAAGGGATCCTTCCTGATACGTTCCTCCTACATTCGCGTAAGTATTTCACTTGTGTATAAAACAATGTAATTTGCACGCACAGAAGTCGGAAGCGAATCAGAATCCTTTCGTTTGCCCGTAAACCATCCACGAATCGCGTTGTAGAAACCAGCAAACGGTATAAGATCACCAGAGACCTTGTTGAGCACGTCGTCGCGCGGAGTCTGCCGCGCAGCTTGGAGTGGACCATGAGCCGAGTGTATAGAGGTTTGCGAAGGCGTGCGGTGGAGCTGGCGCAGTGAGCTGCTAGACACTTTTTGGGGAGGCTGGAACGTGCCATATGCGTTGATAGGCGGGACGACGGGATCAGGAGCAGAAAGATTGACATTCCGGAGACGCGACGCTCCAGCCGAAGGAGTCGGAGACGGTGCGCTTTTGGGAAGAGAAGGGTTGGACGCGATGCGGTGTGCCCTAGACGGAGGCGGAATAGCCGTCGTCATCGCTGCAGTCTGTTGCTCGACGGTATGATCGTGCTACATGGCCGCGTAAGCATCTAACTTCTGACCTAGAAGGACAACGAACGGAACACACTTCGTGAAGCGGGCGAACGAGGTCGTAGAGGTCCTCATAATAAATTCCTACTTCACCTCGGAGGTGGTGCTTCAACGCGACGGCAAAGGCATCAATGAGGTCCAACGCCATCCGCTTTTCTGCCATGACTTTGATCATCTCTTGCTTCGAGCGGTTGACTTGCGCGGTCGCGATTTCCTCTGGCGTCTTGGGCGACAGCCGAGGCGGAACGTGGAACCAGACCAGACGTCCCATCGAGCGCGCGTTACGGATGACATCCGACCAACATGTGCGTCCTGTCCAGTAACGATCATAACTGCAAAGAATGCCTGGTCAATTCGCGTTTGGTGAGAAACATGTGGCGGCCACGCACCCGCTCATCGCGCGATATGAAATGACAAAACCAATAACGACGCCTAAATAAAATTAATACGGCTCCGTTAGCAAATGAAGTTTTTAAAAAGCGGGGGCACGCACCGAGCACGGTCAGCATAACATTCGGGATGCGCAATCTGAGGGAATTCGACAGGTCCAAATACACGACGACTATCGGATACAAAAAATAAGCTCTATCAGAATGGCTGAACGTGAAGAAGTACGCACGAGCAGCGAAAAGGGTATGAAGCAGAACCGCCGGCCAAATTCTCCAAATCTAGGGGGCATTATTAGGTGCATACTTCGGTGTACATTCGCGGTCCACGCACCACAGAACCGCGTCCAAATGTCCAAGCGACGAGATTATATGCAGGACGCTGGGTCATTTCTGCAAAGGGTATCCCCCGGGGCCGGACTGCAGGCAGGAGGGTATGTTTGCCAGTAAAGGAGCGTTTGCCCTTAACGCGACCATTAGACTTGCTAGAAGGCGCCATTATTATAGAAAATCCAGGAAATGAAGGTAGTGTAGATCAATGCAAGGTATGTGTTTGGTATAGAGGAAAGACGAGGTATAGAGATGGTGGGAGGGAAAAAACCCTGGGTATTGTGGGCGCCGGCGCTCTTGATCCAATGATGCCATCCGCCATCAATCATCATTTCAATGGATGGGAGTTCGGTCTTTTATTTTTTCCATGACACAATCATACATACCGCCCTCATGATGACCAAAAATCTAAAAAAATCTAAGTAGCACAATCAGACGCCAACTTCATCACAAGAAAGACGTGTATTAGGCATTATCAAGCAATCCATTAACAGTATCCTCCAAATACCCTCTAACCTACGACTCGAAAGTGAAACTTGCTCCAACCTTTGATGGTACACGATATCAGTGGACACGACACAGAACTCGGAACGCGAACAGACCTTGTGCATGGGTCCAACATTAGGCGTAACATCATTGAACTTCTGAGTGTCAAGGGCAAGACCAAATGAAGCCTTGACACCAGGGCGTATGGTCTGCGAGTAGCCTAAAAATAGCAAACACTTGAGTGAGATGAACCATTAACAGATATGATGGTCGTACCAAGAGCAACAACACCGACACTGTTGATTTTAGCCTTGACGGAAGCTCCGGAGACGCGATCGAGAACACTACGAATTATTCATATGATATACACGGATCGCGAAAAAGCACGTACGTCTTTCCACCGACTTCGAGAGCAACACCGCCGTGGGTCACCTTGGAGTCATAGACCGCCTTGGCACCAGCCTCGACATCGCTGTTGACGCGGTGGTAGTAGCTGGCGGTGAAGGTCTTGAAGTTGTTTAGACCGTGGACGGTGACAGCGTAATCAGCCGCGTTATAGCCAACGGCAGCGGCGTAACGGGAGACTTTGCCATCAGTGACGTTGTAGGCAGCCTCGGCACCAACCAGGAATCCGTCACGGCCAACGACAGTGTCAGCGGTGAAAGTAGGTCCCTGTGTATTGGTTTAAGGACGCGTGACGCGTAGGAGGGAGGTTGGGGTACGTACCTTGTAAATGTCAAGAGCAGCACGGGTGTGGAAACCAGACTGCTTGAAGGCAGCGTTGAGAACGGCAGACTTGCTGCCCTTGTCGGGTTGCAGGGTGGTGTTCAAGTCGATCTTGAGGCCCTTGGCAAACGAGTTCTCGAGCTCAAACTGGGACTTGAGCAGGTTGGAGGTCGTCCAGGCTTGAGTGTAAGTGAAACCGTAAGGTTTGTGGTTGTACTTGGACTCGAGATCGCTAGTAATGATGCCAGTCTTGTTGTCCTGGCTACCGCCGACCTTGAAGACGACGCCAGAGGGCGTTTTGGTCTTCACCTCAAGAGCCGCGCTCGTGAAAGGAAAATCCTTGCTCAACAAGTCATTGGACGATTTTCCGAGATCCTGCAAGACAGTTTAGCGGCGGCTACGCATGCAAAAGGTAAACTAATTACCTTCCAGGAGGGCGGGACAGGCTGGGGAAGAGACATGGTGGTTGGAGAAGAAAAAAGAGGAGACAAAGCTACGCATACAACGTGCGCACCCGATTTCTCACGTTCGCTGATCCTCCGATACTCCCGTGATCCTGTGTGCAACAAATGAAGTCAGTAATTCAGGTTTGCTCAAACAAATGGCGCGACTTTCGTGTCCTCTGACCGCCTTGACAACAGGACTATGCATGAAACTGAAAGCACTGCGCAACCGTAACTTCTTGTCTATTTCTTTGCATAATTCCGTGATCCGGGGCGGCACGGATGTACCGATGATTTCAAAATATTTGCGCGTCGTAATTATGCAAAGCACTGTAACTTGCACTGTAATGAAATGAATGGACGAAGGGAGTGAACGTGAGCATCAGTGAATGTGTGGGTCGGAATTGTACAAGTCCGACGTCAAATAAATGATGGAGAATGTCACTACAGTACCGGCCTTCAAGTAAGTTCAGATGGCTCAAGTCAAGGAAAATCAAAGCGTTCGGTTCTCTGTGCAACGTGAGCAGGCCACCAAGTAGCTTTCGAAATATGGTAATCCAAGCAATGCAGAGTTTGATAGAGAAAAGCTGGTATACATTCAATCGTAACGAATGTAAAGATGGCTTCAAGGACATTAGATCATCTAGATGTCCACACTGCGATATGTGCGCATCTGGTCTTGGAGGCGCTCAGCCTGGCCTGGGGTGAACTCGGTCATGCAAGCGTCATACGAGTAGTCCATAAAGTTGTCTATAAAGATTTGGCATCAGCTGGCGCTATCACCAAAGATCGAACGCGACGCACGGATCGGGTCAACACCTTTAGCAGAGCATGTATCCTTGGACGAGGGGCATCCGCTCGCTACCAGTCGATTAGTCAACGGCCGAAGGATTGAAGTCATTCCAACACATACTGGGCTCAGCCTCGGCAGGCGTGTCATCGACTTCATCACCCCCCGTGCAGCCGTCCTGGAAAGTGTGGTAGAGACCGACCTACGCATCAATTAGTCGGGAATACTCGCAAATCTAACGCGAGAACCGTACCCAGTGTCCAGTCTCATGCGTCAGAGTCTGCCCTTCGTTGTAGTTCTCCATCGCAGCCCCAGGAAGGGAGGAGAAAAGGATTACGACACCATCATCTTTAGGGTTGCCCTCATAGTCAGAGGGGAACGTCGCATAGCCCAGCAGACCAGCGCCGCTGCCAGACTCGAAACCGACGGTGTAGACGTTCAGGTCTGATGCCTCGCCTGTGCGGAGTTGCTCCTTCATGTCAGTCTGTGTGGAGCTGGAAAAATATATTAATACACGAAAGGAAACAAACGAGTCTGGAGACCGCTTACTCGTCGGGACCAACATTCGAGAACCAATCCGCGTTCTCGACATATTCGGTGTTGGCCAAGGTGAAGGAAAGACCGGTGTCGGCGTAGGCAGTGTTCATAACATCTATTTGGTCCGCAATCTGTTGCTTACTGTCATTGTCAAAGCAATATTTAGCATGCTTCTCGGAGCAATGTTGGTAGACCTACGGAACGTAACCGCCCTCCTCGCTCTCATCGGTGTAGATGACATGGAAGTAGACGTTAATAGTAGTTGCCGCTTGAGAAGCAAGGCTGGTCGCGTTGCTTTTCAAAACCTTGTTCGCGGTGAAATGGGACTCAATGGCGGCCTTCTTCTCAGAGGTGACGACAGTTCCACATCGACTGTAGCCAACATTCAGATGAACCGGAATAGACTGTTATTTGCAAGAAACGTACGTTCTTTCCTGCCTGGACTGGACAGCTCCAGTGAGGCCTTCAAGAGGCTTCAAAGCGAGGACAGACGTGCTCGCAAGGAGAGTGAGTGCGATAGCAGAGAACATGTCGAAGGATATGAAGGATGGCAACTTGAAACCAGGTGGGGAAGGCTGGTGTTGAGTCTTCGTTACCAACGTACACATCTTATATACGTTCCCATCTGCCGTCGGAATAGTACTACTGCCTAGAGAAGCACGAGGACGGCTCCATCAACACAAGTATGAACCTGTACTGAACGTACGCGCCTATCAATCACATGGGGATCCGACAATCAATGCGCGGAATGAGATGACGGTGGCCTCGACAACAAGGCGTGCTATATCAGGGTGACCCCGGTGGGCATACCGGTACCTCCATACAGCACTGGTACACTGTACAGCAAGAATACTTTTACAGACGGACACGAGGATATGCCTGTAACTTGGTGCGTAGAAGGGCTTTATGGTCAAGGCCCGACAGGTGATGCACAGAGCCTCCTGCAAAAGGCCCAATTAGAGCTTGAAAGAATGGACCCTAATGTCCCCGCGACGAGGTCTATTTCAGATGGGGATACCGTCGCTACTAGTACCAGTGGTGAGTATGATGAGTAGTCATAACTTCGGTCGACGACGCATCGCAGGTCCGTCGGCCCACATGGGCCGTGTGTTTCGAGTTCTAGTCATTCGTGTGCAAGAGAAGCACAAAGATATGGTCGGAGACTGATAGGAATGATTTCCACACGTCGTGCTCCGCTAGCAACAATTAAATGAGGTGGACTGTATAAGAGTCCGTCGATGGCCGGTGCCAGTCCACGCGTAGAGCAGTTCGACTCCTAGGAAACGATGACAAGCAGACGCAGGAGCATAGTATTAGGAATCCGGCGCAGAGTGATGATAGTCAAAAGCTGAGCGCTGATCAGCGAGGCAGTGTTGCCTAATTCAACCTTATGCATCAACAACGATGAGCACAGTGGTGGTCAACGACATCTTCCTCGAAAATCCCTATACAGGGCACCCCGAACTTACTACGTGCGAAGCAGACGTGCTTTGGGAATACGCAAAGCTCGCGCAGAACGTCAAACAGGTATATACGCGACAATACTTGATCGCGATGACGATCGCCTCATAAACGCGTCTTATAGCTCGCGGCAAAGTCCAAGGTGCTCACCACGGAGCCTGATGAGATGCTTCTTGCGCGTTTACGCGAACTGGAGAAGAAAATGGGACTGGTCATGACTCTAGTAAGTTGATTAACGCCCTTGTCCCCGTCATGCTCAATCTCGTCCAGTTCAAAGCGTCTATATGGGGTGTTATCAATGAGCAACAAACTTGAAAAGGATCACTCCAGTTTGTCTAACGTTCAGACATGTAAGATATGAAATGTATACCCATCTAGGACTGCTGCATCTTTGTGATTCAGGGAACATTCGTTGTTCCGTACGCACTGCATTACAGTTGGCGTGGATCATTCATCAGTCAGCGCTAGCTTTCAATGCGAGCAAAGGCCAGACAACAGCACTTGAGAAATTTGATCCTAGTTGGTGTCATATACTATACACTTGCGTAGCTACAGCAATTCATTACACGCTCAGTGTCGCAAGCTTGGTAGCCAGCGCGCTGACGTCGTTCGTATCCCAAATAATGAGCCTACCATCCGCACCAGACGTAGTGACCTTCGTGACAACCCCGCCCTGCTCTTCGTAAGGACGAACACTGGTAATCGTGTTCTGATGAATCGTCAAGAGCTTCGTGTCACTGCTTGCAGCAATGCTCGACTGGCCACGGCTATCTGCGCTCTGGAACGTCGCAAACGCAGCCGACTTGTTCAGCTTTCCTGGGACACCAGGCCTCGCAGAAGCAGATTTAGGCGCGCTGGTGTCGTCAAGGGTGCCGATGGGTTCCCATCCCCTTCGGAACCAGTGAACACATATGGCTGGCAGTCATGCCCTGCAGCGACGATGGACTGCTCAGAGGTCCAAGTGAGTGTGACGAGGGGAAGCGACGTCATCTTGATGTTGTACATGGTACCTCCAGGGTAGACGATGGTCATGGAGCTGTCGTGGCCTAAAGCATGCAAGTGAGAGATATATTCGATGAACCAAACAGAGTTCGCGCACTAGCGAAGGCGAGGACATCTCCGGAGGGCGAGAAAGCGACCGCGTGGACCCATCCACCAGCAGGACTAGTATATTCACCGCAAAGCGTGTTAAAGGGTAGCTTGGAGCCCCAGACAGAAGGAGCAGGCCTTCGAGTACGATTAATATATAGAGAACGAAGAGAAAATGACAGACTAACTTGGCGTCGACTTCCTTGATATAGGCAGAGAACACTCTTGCCTTCATATCAGCCGTACCCGCCGCCAAAAGCACGTTGTTCGGGTGCCAATCCACACACAAAACCGTGGACCTGATTGGTTTCTTGAGGAGCTTGCTGACCCACCAGTTATTCTCGGGATCGAAAGAACACACAGCGATAGCGCGTGCACCACTGGCGACGGCGAACTTGTCTTCCTTGGGGCTCCAACGTACGTGCGTCGCGGCGCGGTTGATGCGGAGCAGGACGAGCGTAGGCTTCCAGATTAAGCTGCCCGTCTCCGGGTCCTGTGTCTCCTGCCATACGTAGGCATTGCGGTCCTGGGACGCAGTGACGATGCGGTTTGACGCGGGAGCCCAATCGATGGACGTTATGGGTTTGTCGTGCTGCGTGCTGATTAGTCGTCGTCGACACTTGATCGGATCAAGACGCACCTCAGTGAGCGTTGCATTCAGCGTCCACTGTGATCCACTCCAACTGAAAATCTGAGCCTCGTGCGAGTTGAAACTGACAGCAACCTCTGTTAATCGTCAGGACACATCTGGCACTGCCGTATGTACGCACGAGAGCGGTCCGCATTGAAGGAATGCGCCGTAATTGGGGTCTGGCTAAGGGGAAAAACTTGAGGTGCCATTGGTTGTTGAATGTAGTAGGACTGCCAGTCCACTACTACGATGATGGCTAAGAGGAGGTTTTGTGATGTGATGGTCGTGACGCACCTCTCTCTCATAAATCACAACGCGTCCTTAAGCTATCGCCCCACCATTTCCTTCCGTCTCTCTGGGCCATTTCATAACTCGCGTTTCGTCTCGGGTGGAAGCCAGGATTTCGTGGTCGCTTTTGAACGTTTGGTGTCATCCAATACCCACCCCCTCCCCTTTGAAT
This sequence comes from Hymenopellis radicata, assembly GCA_015501595.1. Lineage (NCBI taxonomy): Eukaryota > Fungi > Basidiomycota > Agaricomycetes > Agaricales > Physalacriaceae > Hymenopellis > Hymenopellis radicata. The sequence goes on along the minus strand of JADNRX010000105.1, from coordinate 96,065 downwards.
CAAGTCCTCGTCGTAGTACCGTCGTCTTGTGTAAAGACATCCGGCCTTAACCCCAGAAACCAATTTGGACAACGAGTCGCAACTTTGGGATGTAGTTTAGAAAAAAGGTGCGCTGTCTTGTGCCGGTACCTTGTGTAAATTGTAAGTAAACGCTGACTGTTCGTGTTTGTAAGTAAACGCTGACTGTTCGTGTATCTTGTAGCTTCGATTATGTCGGGCCCTTGGCCTCAGAGCATCTTTTCCTGGGAGTGTCTCTTGAGGGCGCGTATGCAAACACCATGACGTCATGTTCTTGTTCTTTCTCAACTTTCGTTCTCGCGCCTGTTGTACCGGCAGCATTTGTGCCTGCGCATTCATTCGAAACGGGCACAAGAGCATACGGTGGAATGCTTAAAACGGCGCCTTCGTTTGGAGAGTTTCTTCACTGTCAGAGCTCAAGCACCCGCATCGAACGACTCATAACCGCGCTGTATTGTCCATAGTGAAACCTTCCCGTCTTGGTACCCATCGGCTTTGTCTCTTAAAGTGTCGCCCGTTCAGCCACCTCCCGCTCATTGTGCTCGTTCGTTATGCTAGGATTTCTCTCATCATACGAATTACTTTGTTTGCCCATACGTGTCCATGGCATATGACTCCCGCCCCTGGTCATCGCGCGCCCTCTCGTCGGTGGTCGAGGATCGGTATCCTACAGACGGGCGTTCAGGTTCACGTCATGCATACGAGCATCCCCGACACACACCTACCACCCCCGTACTACACCGCATACTTACGGGCAACGGCATCCTACCTACGAAGATCATACGACACGACTTGCTTACGAGGATCGTGACCGCGGCGACGCGGTGCCGTGCATCGTTCTCAATACTCGAAATGCACCGGACGCAAGAAAGTCGTGTGTGTGGGCCCCCACGAGTCGTTGGCGAAGCCTTCGTGTGATGCTAATCCCCTTCCGCGTATAGATTGGGATCAACTATTACGGCCACTCGCGCCAACTGAGAGGATGCATCAATGATGTACGCCACGTTTACGAGTTTCTCACACGTGAGTCTTTTGGGTTTCTCGCCTCTCTCTACTGATAGTATGCTGAATGGCGGAAGGCCATTGCGGGTATCGGAAGGAGGACATCATCGTTTTAACGGACGACAACCCGAACCATCGGCGCCTACCCACGAGCAAGAATATCCTGGCTGCGATGGCGTGGCTGGTCAAAGGCGCGCGATCTCACGGCTCGCTGTTTTTTCACTGCAAGTCCCCTTCTGGCTCGTACTATGTGTATCCGCGGACTGATTCGACTGGCTGAAGATTCAGGCCACGAGGACGGACGCGGGATGTGTCTGGGGACGAGCTTGATGGATTCGACCAAGGCGTGTTATGCTGTGACACGCTCGGTCAACCCGGGCTTATGACGATTCCCTACTAGTTATATACCCAATTGACTACCGGACGGCGGGATTCATTATTGATGATGTTTGTTCCGCCCATTTCCTTTTTAACAGCACGTCTGATGAATTAGTAGCGTATGCACGAACTCCTGGTTCGGCCTCTGCCCATGGGCTGTCGGTTGACTGTGCATGCTATTTTTCGCATCTCCTTGCTCTCGCTCATCCGCGAATGAACTATAGGCATTATTTGATGTGAGTCTTCTATACAAAGCCCGAACTCTGTTTACTCATGAACGCCATAACATTGAAGTGTTGTTATTGGGTACGGAATATCCTTTTCAAAGACCAGGTTCACACACTCATTACCAGTACCAGTCGCAGACCTACCATATGGTGTACGTTCGTCTTCTCAAACGTCTAGTACGACTAGTATCTCATGTCGGACCAGTACGACACTCATGGTAACATGAAAGTGCTTGTTTCTCGCCAAGCTTGGGAGGCGAAGAAAAGTACTGCGGACGTCGTCAGTGGCGGGCCTCTCTTCTCTACGTGCGGTTGATAATAAGCGAATAAGATATGCTGGTCGGGTTGTCTGGATGGTCAGAAAAGTGCCGATACTTTTCAAGGCGGCGTCCCCGTCGGCGCGATAAGTAAGCTATGTCAGTGCTTTCGATCTCCATTGGTGGGTACGGTTACTGAGCATTCTGTTACTGGCAGGCGTTCATAACGGTGTTGAAGAAGAATCACAATCAGTATCGTTTCCTCGTTTCCTGCTGTTATTTGTACCTGTAGTCAAAACCGCCGCCTTGTCAATAACCCACTATTCCAGTTCCAGCGGTTTTCACTATCTGCTGCACCATCAGAGATGCCTAAGAGACACAAGACTTCCACACCTCACCCTTTCGGCGCAGATTCGCGTATGCAACGCGTGCTTAATGAGTTTCGTGGCTGTGTCCGCTGTCCAGTGCCGAAACGTGATTTACACGTGATGCGAGGTTGAGTCCGGCTAAGAGAAAAGTAATTACAGACTAGTTTCCTGCTGTATACAGCTGTATATACTATATTCCACTCTCACACAAACCACCATACATTCGATATGGACCCTTGCACTGGCCAGGTACCACCAGATAGCGACATATCGGGAATCGGTGTCCGCGTCGCGGTATACGTCCAAAATTTGCTTAGTTTCGTTCCGGCCATATGGGCACTCAAGGATGGTACGGTGACAGAGTCTGAGCTTGCATCCGTGGAGACACAGGCTACGACGATCCTCATCACCGCCTTTGCCATCCTCATCTCGGCTATGGTGGAGGCAAAGACGCTGGGGTTGAACACCTTCAACGCGAACATCGTGCTCGATCTGAGCTGGATGAACAACACCAATGTGTTCATCTACTTCATCCTCTATATTCAACACAAGAGCGAGAGGAAGAATGGAAATGTGGCGTCGAGCTGGCGTGCGTGGATTAGGCATGTGCGGGAGAGCTTTGGGCCGGCTCCGAGCAAGGCAGGCAAGTGGCGAGTGCTCGTTTTGGACAGTGCAGCTAACAAATGAATCTCCAGATGGAAGGGAAGCAAATGCTGTCGAGATGGGCACGGTCAAGCCAATTGCCACTGCCTCTCCCGGGCCACGCGAAGGAACGGCAGAACACACCACTTTAAAAGGTACTTCGTTGACATATCACTCGAATGCATGCTCATTGGCGCACAAAGCACCGACTCTCCAAAAGGAATGTCTCAAGACCCTTCTTCGGCGTTTTGTCCTTCTTCTTGGCTCCATCCACCTAACACTAATGTCTGCGCTGGGGCTCTGGCTTTGGAGTAACCCCCGCACATTTGGTGGGCCCGTTATTTCAGAAAACCTGTGCGCCCTAACACAGGGTTCCGTGACCATTGTGGGCGCAACCGTCTCTCTAGGCTCTACCACCATGCGTGTGGCGTCGATTGTGATGTACGGATTGTTCCTTGCACCAGGAGTGAACCTTTTCTTGCCAGCTGGATTGTTCTTAGGGCTGTTCATCATGTACCACAAAAGGCGGCAGCCACCAGGACCTCTCCCGGACAAGGACCAAGGTAGGGTTCTGCTTTCCTGATTGTCTTTAGTGAAAATTTGATCAGTTTGCAGACAAGCACAAGTGTTACCTATGGTCCGCTGTTCATCGGTGGGCCAAAGAGCTCTCACAGGGCAAACTTAGTATCATTCCTGCAGCGATCGGGCTCTGTTTATTGCTTCTCATCAATATTGTTTTTGTTATGGACATTGAGCTGGCACTACTTCATAATCGACACCTCCAAGCCACCACTGATGATGCACAATGGACGTTTGGCCAGACATTGGCACTCCTTTTGCTTGCAGCCCCATTTCGTGACCTAGCAGAAGCCATTCTGGAGCGTCGGGAAAGGCAACACAAGAAGGAGATGGTAAAAGTTAAGATGATCTTTCAAGAGATCATGCGGCTTACTGAACCTGGTGAGTGCTTATCCTATCCTACCGGTCGGAGTTTGAATCTCGCGTGCGCACCACAGACGAGGACTTATTACTTAACTATCCTTCCACCACCACCACCACTTAAACTTTGAGTAGATTATCTCACAACGGCCAATAATTCAACGCTGTGTTCGTCTCCGTGTTTGAACGTGTGACTCTGAGATGTGCATATCAATACCTTCCATACACCTGTCTTTCTCACAATCTGAGGCCATTTTTAATCATGATAACTTGCGAATTGAATGTGGCGCGCGCAAGTCGCGCACGTCAGAAGAATTATATGCTGGAGTGTAATCGCATATTTGGCGTAAGAATCGGTAAGATTACGGCAACGGAAATACACTGACTACTATACATTCGTTTCTTTTGACAGTTCAATCTTTCTTACAAGATATCCTGAACGGCATCGCTCTCATCCTGAGACGACAGTCAATCTCGACAGACATCGGAATTATTGTGACTTCGTACCTCACAACCAAAGCCTACCCTTGCAGCAGTTTCGTAAACAGATCCGTCTCATCCCCTTCGCGCATTTTGACAATTGGGATAGCCACGTCGCCCCCGCTTGCAAATTCATGCAGATATCGCTGAGCATATTGTGGAGCCAATCGTCGCTCAGTGAGCGAGGCGTCCTTGCCAAGCCAGACATAGATCGTCGGGAAAGAGGGATCAGAAGAAGCATCCAAGAGGAAGGCATCTGCAGAGGAGAGGGCGTTGAGCGGGACTTCCTCGAACTTAGGTCTACCAGACGCGTCGGAGATGCGGAAGAGTTTAAGGGTAAAAGAAGGGGGCGGTAGGTGGAGATGGTCTGAGTGACGTCCCAGCGCCGAACTCGGTGAGGAAGACTCCAGCGCCAGAAGAACCTTCGTCTAAGCCGGTATTAGCGCGTAAATAGTGTCGAAATGATAACACATAACGAACCGAATATTTTCAGATCGCATTGACCTTGTCGTCCATCCACCAAAGACCTGACAAACTCAGCAGCTTTGAATTTTTCTTTGCCCGCGCTTTCCTCGGTGTTGAACTGCCACACCTCAGCGCCCTTGTCCAAGACGTACACATCACCTTCAACAAGGCTGGAGGCAGCTGCTGCGACCTGACGCACAACGACGTTGTTTTGAGCGGTGATGGAGATTTTGTAGAGAAGATGGAGGTCGACGGGGACGGGATCAGAGACGTGGCGGAAGCCACTATCTACACCACCACGGAGACACACAAAGCGGGGAAAGTAAGTGAGGAAACGCGGAGATTCATGGCCTTGTACTTCGCGGTATTGGACTGGGACGCCGTGAAGGTGATCGTCGAGTTCAACAGTTTTGTATGCCGCTGTTCCAGCTTCGTCTTGAGATGTATCTTCACCGAGCCAAAAATGGAGATTATAGGAGAGTGATTCGGCTTCTGGGTTCTTCTTGTATGTCTGAACGAGCCCATTAGATATCAGTAGACGTAAGACTGGTGATGCTAACATGGAGAATGATGTAGGAGTCGCCATCGTAGAATTCACCAAATGTAGGGCGTATTACGACGTCGAACTTCTCGATGCGCCATACTTGGACCCCAGGCTCCAGGCCGGCTGTAGTCCAAGCAGATTCAGAGTCTCCAGCATGTTCTCGTACGCATTTCTCCAGCTAAAATTCGGTCAAGTTGGGTAAGCGCGATTACCTGGCGAGACGGCACCCACGTCTGAGCCTAGAAGAGCGATATTGGAGTCTTTAATGTCGTATTTGGTCGGCCTGGTAAGATGCGCCATGATGGTGAGAAATAGGGGTCACTTTATGTCACGACGTTTTGTCCATCACCTGTAAGCATTACCCAACAGGAATGACGGACAGCCTATTTGCTTTCTAACCGATGCATATGCCCACGTATAAATACGCAGCTAATTCGAACTTCCCTTTCAACGCTCACCATGTCTACGAATATCCCTGACAATGGCAAACTCAACATAGTCATCGTTGGCGGGGCTATGGCGCACTCGCTGCCGTCGCATATCTGCCTACCTCGACTCGTCCAAGTTCAACCTCATCCTCATAAACCCTCGCCCATACCGCATTCACCTCGTCGCCTGCGCGCGCATGGTCGTCTCTGACCGCGATGAGCTCACCAAATCTGCTTTTGCCGCGTACGACCACGTCTTTTACAATGGCAAAGGGACGTTCATCCAAGCCACTGTCACCTCTATCAACAAGAACGAGAAAACTGGGGCGTCAGTTACGCTTGACAGCGGGGAGGAGATCCCGTTCCATGTGCTCGTCGTCGCGACAGGCTCCAAGTGGAGCGGTCCGTTGGACTTGCCGAACAGTGCAGATGCTATCACGGAATGGTTGGACAACCGACGGAAGGAATTCCGCGACGCGAAGAGCATCGTAATCGCTGGGGGAGGCGCTGTAGGCGTGGGTACGTTGTCATCGCGCTTCTACTCGCTTCGTCCACTTACAATCCGCGTCAGAACTCGCTGGGGAAGTCAAGGATCTCTGGCCTGCCAAGCCTGTCACTATCGTCCACGGCGCGGCCAAGCTTCTCAATGACACTTACCCGGACAAATTCCGCAATCGCCTCGCGTCTAGCGTCACAGCACGCGGTATAAACATTATCTATGATGACTATATCGACGAAGTACCGTCTTCAGAAGCGACGTCAATCAAGACGCGTAATGGCAAAACCGTAGAGGCGGACTTGGTCGTCCCAGCATGGGGAACCCGTCCCAACACCGACATCCTCGCGTCTCTTGGCTCATCCACCCTCTCTCCTTCTGGCTTCGTCAAAGTCTTACCCACATTCCAGTTACCCGAACACCCCGAGATATTCGCCTTTGGTGACATTGTAGACATCAAAGAGCAGAAGCAAGCTGCCAAAGCAGACGTGCACAGTGGCATTGTATCAGGCAACGTGCTTGCCTATCTAGGTAAGTCGCTCAATGGATGCCTTGTAAGAAGTAATGCTCACGTTGCTTTAGCAGGTGCCGGAAAGAAGATGAAGAATTACAAGGGCAGTATCGAGATGATTGTGGTTACAAACGGCAAGGAGGACGGTGTTGCCTACCTCGGGATTCTATGGGGAATAGTGCTCGGTGGATGGTTCTCGAAACTGGTCAAGTCTCGTGGACTATTACTCTCGCAGTTCAGGACGGCTACTGGACTATAGGCCATAGCCTAAGCCATCCATTGATTCATTCATCCTTCGTATTTTTAGATGTTGTTACTTATCGGTTTTCTGTAGTTCAAATAATCATTCCAGCTGTGGGGATTCGTGACCCGTCGAGCCCTGTTTATTTCGATTCCTTTTCATGGCTATGAGCTCGGCCTTAACCTCGTCGTCTAACTGCGGCATGTGTTCTCAAGCATCATCGCAGTTAATTATAAAGAAGTACGCAGAAGTACGCCACTTGTTCTGTTACACATTCATCATCGCTGGAACTCCGAGACTGACATGTTTGCAACACTCCAAATCTTCCTCTGTCGTGCAGTGCTCCGTCGCCGTAGTGTGAGTTGGAACGTGATAACTCTCATGAGGATCAGATTCGTAGAACGAACGGACCTGAATGAAAGCTTGCTTTGACGCCCTGATGCCTTTTACAATTCAAGGGACCATGACTAGGACCGACCGTTCTCCTACTTATGTGAGTTGAGATATGAAAGATTATTGTAGTCTCGACACGACTGACGATATTTTTAGCGTACGCTTCCACCTATCATCGCCAAACCTTTCTCTTGGTTCCCGAAACTATTGCTGAGAGACTACACAAGTCATTTCAGAACAAAGCAAACTGCACACTGTTTCACTGCCTTCGACGGTTTCTAAAAATATGACGTAGGCATCATTGACTCGGGCATTCGTCCCCAGCGTGAACACTGCTTCTGCATAAGCGGTACTCCACAGTGCGGTGGGATATAAATGAAGGCAATGAGGCGGTTTGACGTTTTCTCAGCCACGACCATGACAGTACCCTCACTTACGCTTGCGCTCGCTGCCTGTGGCCTCGTGTCGGCGGCGACGAACTACGACATTGTCAAGGAGTACCGTGGATCAGGATTCTTTGATGATTGGACGTTTTACAACCACTGTGCGTCGGTTTCTCTGTACCGCTGCTGTCTTTCCTCACCTGCCTGCAGTTGACGATTTGACGAACGGAGATGCCATGTAACTCTCAAGCCTCAAGTTCTGTTTCAGAAACATTGATTACGTGCTATAGCTTTGTCGGCTCGAACTCTAACCTCGCATATGTCGACTCAACAACCAACCGTGCCATCATGAAGGTGGACAACACGAGTGCAGTGGCATTCAACGACAAGAGGTCGACCGTACGCATTCAGTCCAACCAAACGTACTCGGTAGGGAGTTTGTGGATTGCGGACATGCATCATGTTCCGTATGGGGTGAGTTTCACACATGGTTTGGGCGCTTATTTGAACCTCTGAATTAACAGTGCTCGGTATGGCCCGCATGGTGAGTATTCGTATTCTATGTTAGAATCTTTCATAATAATGCCTCCAGGTGGTCCCAAGCGCATAATTGGCCAACGGGAGGGTACTTATATCCTTCATTGAGCGTCTGTCTATTCTTAAACTATTTCTGTAGCGAAATCGACACATTCGAGGGTGTCAATCAAGTGACCATGAACCAAATGGCGTTGCATACGACCTCCGGTTGTAATCAAGTCAACCCCACGCAGAGCTCGACACTTATAAACTCTACAAACTGCGATCACAACGTTGACAGCAACGCGGGATGTGTCGTGACTAACCCGTCGCCCAACTCATACGGGGCCCAGTTCGCCCAAAGTGGCGGCGGGGTGTTCGTGACGGAGTTTGCAGAGAGCGGGATTTCGTATGTCGGTTCTTGTGGGTGGTGCTGCTGGTGTCTGACATCCCATTTTGTGAAGGGTGTGGTTTTTCCCGCGCGCCAATGTGCCCAGTTCGATTTCTAGTACCTCCAACTCTCTTAGTACGGACGACCTCGGAACGCCTGTAGCCAACTGGCCGAACGGCGGTTGCAATATACAAGACCATTTCCAGGCACAGAGCCTCATTTTCGATATTACGCTTTGTGGAGGTCAGTGTTATACATCTGTATTCTTCCGGGAAATGCTCATTCGTTTAGATTTTGCGGGATCGCCTAGCGTATTCGCGCAGACGTGCTCCGGGACGTGTTACAACGACTACGTGGTAGGGAACGGATCGAATTATGCTAACGCGTATTTCGACGTGGATTATGTGAGGGTGTTCAGCAAGAGTGGGACGAACACGGTGTCTGGGGCGAATGGCTTTGATTTGGCATGGTCACTGAGAGCTCTTGGGGCGCTCACCGTAGTGTCTTGGCTTGCGTTGAACTTGTAGACGCTCACAAAAATTCCTGTATCCAATAGACGTATACCTTTAACAGAAATCATCACGCTTGTCGTTCGGTTATTATCAGTAACAGCAAGCTCTTGGTAGCGTTATCGAACTAAGACTTTGACGCGAAATCGTCCAAATCAGGCAGGACCGAGCTTCTCTTTCTGACCCTCACCTCTGACACCTGTCATCTGTTCTTGTTTCTGTATTCAATAACCGTCAACGGCCTCAATGAAAGTAGCCGGGTCATTACATTGACAACAGTTGCTGAAGTGAATACGGTCCACCTCGCGCCCTTCTTTCCCAAAAACTTCGACGACAATGAACTCGAAATCGACGATATTTCTCGCGGGGATTCCAGCTCTATTTCTCCTGCGGCAGCTTTGGCGATATGCAAGGACACCTGCTCGACTTTCCAGGATATCACAATCAGAAGAACGAGTCCTTGTTCTAGGTGCCGGGACAGGTATTGGTCGGGAGACAGCGAGGCAGTATGTGGAGAGAGGCGCAAGAGTGTGTATTGTTGGCAGGCGTCAAGAGAAGTTGAACGAGACGGCGGAGATGTGTACAGCCAAGTCGGGCAACGCAGACAGATTACTCTCGGTTGCTGCTGATATCGCCTCTATCGACGACATGATAGCGCTGCGCGACACCCTTCAAAACGGTGAGTAACTCAGTCAAACTGTGATTGTAATGATCTTGATTCCGCTCTAGAATGGAACGGGTTAGACACGCTAATCTTGACGGCAGGCGTCTCTGCGTTACAACCAATCCTTGGTATCGCAGGAATAGAGCATCCAGAAATTGCGAAACAACTACCAGACATCAACAGGGAAGGAGTGCAAAAGGCGGTCTCCGCTACCGAGGCTGCGACGCGTATAAACTACTACGGACCGCTCGTTGTCGCGGTGACCTTTGTACGTGCATGCTTGGACTATTAGAGCCGCTAATGTCGCGTAGATCCCTTTGCTCACGCGTTCCTCCGCATCGCCCTCCATCCTCCTTGTATCGTCACTCGGTGCGGTCATTCCTTGCCCCACCCGGGCGCTCTACGGTTCCACAAAAGCCGCGTCCCTCGTCTTATATCAAGCCCTATCCGTCGAGCACCCTTCCATCGCCTTCTCTTGTATCCTTCCCGCCACTGTGGAAGGCTCATTTCGGTCCTCTGCGGTCGATGCAGACGCGACCGGCCTGAATGAAAATCAATCTGGGCTCAAAGTCAGCAAGGTGGCGAAGCGATGCATCGAGGCGGTCGATAATCGAGAGAGGACGGTCTTCTTACCCGCGTCACAAGCTATCGCACCGTTTTTGTATTCGTTCTGGCCAACGTTGGTGGATCGCATTACTAGAAAGAAATATAGGTATTACCCCAGGATCTGAATGGTACCAATTTTAGAATGGTGTAGTAGCGAAAATCTTATGATTCCATCATTTTCCATGAGCAGTGCCCCTAGGTTCAGCAGGCAATGACTAAAAGATCAACTTGAACTTAGTACTAGTCATTTTGCGACTCGATGGCGAATAAGTATGATGTTTACTCGGAATAATCTATTTGAGAACCAGGACCCGTGATTATGCTGTCAGAGGTCAGTCTTGAAAGTCCCGACAAATTGAGCCAAATTTTCGAGGAAAATTTCGAGCAAAAGATGCAGAACAACCGGAAACGTCCAAATCTGCATTCAGAATCCGTGGGAAAGTCAATTCTAACCCGGGTCCGTGTCGGGACTATCGACTTGACCTCTGGCAGGATAATCACGGGTCCTTGAGAACCCCGGTTCGTCACGTTTGTGACACGAACCCTCTCGGCCCGATTTTCCGATCTGAGTATCCTCGATGAAGTTCAGGCCCTACCAGGGCCCTACAGCCTCAGTATCCATCTTCGAACACTTGTATATCATGGGACTGTGTACTAACACTTGTAATGAGTCTACATATTGCCTCTTTCCTACCCAATTGCCCCCAACCTAGCTCACAGCTATTAAGACAGCATACATGGCAAGTTTGGCTCGCTCGGGGCAGTCCCCAGTATCATACAGCGGCCCAGAACCATGCATCAAGTAGTATATAGCTAACTTTGGTACACCTTGGGGTGTGGACACTTCATATGTGGCAGCTTTAGATAAATATATGGGTGGCATTGCCTGAGGATCATGTTCTCGCGTATTCTAGTGTTCAATTTGTATTTCTTGGTTTAGCAGACATGGCCTCTGACACTCAAGTGCCCACTAATGCTCGGAAAATGCTCAATTACGCCACATAATTCAAGAGGGTTCGTGTCACAAACGTGACGAACCGGGGTTCCCAAATAGATTATTCCTGTTTACTCCTCACGATTATCAAAGATAATACACGCATTCAGCCAGGCATGCGTACGAGTTACAAAAGAGCTACGACTGGTGCCCATCCAACGACTGTTGACACGTTCAAACGTTCATGACTCAACGAGGCATATATTGACAAATCAGGGCGCCGAACATGTGGAACGACAACATCTTGATCGAGTCCATCACCAGTCTGGTCCGTCGCTGCCAAGTCGCTGCAGGCCCACTTGCAAGGTTCTCGAGAGTCATTGCCGAATTGAAAGTGACTCTGCTGTTACTCCACCTGTCAACGACGCTGATGCACCTTACTTCGGCTAGCCTATGATGGCTCCATTTCACCTCCAGACGTTGCATATGTCTGCCACCATATTATAAATGTAGAAAGCACAGATACGCACCCCTAGACCTCGCCACACTCCAGATAAGATAGGTACTTGATGACACACGTTGTAGTCATTTTCGCTGACGGGTTAGCTTACAGACGATGTATGCTTGCAAATGCGTGCCAAATGCTTAGTATAAGAGGACGCGAAATGGCTTCTGTTGTTTCCCCATCAGCGATATCCAGAAATGTCTTCTCAACTACCTACCAACGGAAAGCCCAACATTGTCGTCGTGGGAGGCGGATACGGCACGGCGGTTGCTCGTAGCCTCTCCGCGAGCCTCGACGCGTCGGCGTACAACCTCATCCTCATAGACCCGCGTCCCTACCGCATTCACCTCATCGCCACGGCGCGCATGGTCGTCTCTGACCGCGATGCCCTCGAAAAGACCGCCTTTGCGCGGTTCGACAAGGTGTTCCACGACGGGAAGGGTACCTTCGTGCAGGCAGCCGTCACAGCTGTCCAGAAGACAGGAAAGAAAGGTGGCTCGGTAACTCTGGACAACGGAGAGAAGATTCCTTTTGACGTGTTGGTTCTGGCGACGGGCGCCAACTGGCCTGGACCGCTGGCGTTCCCGAACGACGAGGAGGCCGTGACAGAGTGGTTGGCTACACGGCGGAAGGAGTTCGAGAACGCGAAGAGTATTGTCATCGCTGGCGGCGGGGCAGTCGGTCTAGGTGCGTTCCTGCTCCGTGACAACCCCTTCTGATGATGATCTAACCTGCGCCACAGAAATTGCGGGAGAAATTAAAGATCTGTGGCCTGTGCGTGTTTATCAATTTTCACTTCTCGACGTTACTGAATGCCTCGATCCAGACAAAGCCAATTACGGTCGTTCAAGCGTTACCTCAGCTTCTCAACGACACGTATCCTGATAAGTTCCGTCGCCGTGCTGAGGCAAGCTTTGTAGCCCGAGGAGTGAAGTTCGTGTATAAAGACTACGTCGATGACTTCACACCTGTGAATGGCTCAGTGAAGACACGGAATGGCAAGACTTTGGATGGCGACCTCGTTGTAAGTCATAACCAGTTCAAGTGTCCCGGCTGCAATGCTAATTCACGCTCAACAGGTCGCGGCGTGGGGTACCCGTCCCAACACCGAATTCCTGTCATCCCTGGGATCCGACGTACTCGACAGCAAAGGCTTCGTTAAAGTCACGCCCACGCTCCAGCTCCTGAACCACTCAGAGATCTTCGCACTCGGAGACATCACGGATATCAAGGAGCAGAAGCAGGCCGCCAAGGCACAGCTCCACGCAGGCGTTGTCTCTGCCAACATTTTGAGCTACATCAAGAACGGTACCGCTCCCAAGAAGTACAAAGGCGCGCCCGAGATGATCTTGGTTACAAACGGCAAAGTGAGCTGTCATGTATCTATCTTCTGCAATGATTGACGTGAGCCTTGTAGGAGGATGGTCTCGCGTACCTCGGCTTGCTGTGGGGCATAACGTTGGGCGCCTGGATGGCAAGAATGGCCAAGTCGCGCACACTCATCGTTCCCCAGTTCCGAGAAAGTATGGGCTTGTGACGGATGGACTCAATCCTCGTCGATGCACATACCAGATACTAGGTTACTCGAGCGATAGTACGATCACTATGTTAATTATCATCAATAACGAACAGCGCGTCAAAGTTTGCGTACGAATACAATGTCATGATCATGATCAGTACCCTGAGGACCGTCTAAAGAAAGGAATGGCAAGGTTGCGCCCTCTGTTCAACCTTACAAACCATGCACCGACGATGATGCCCCACCAAACACCAAAGAAGCCAAGCCCGCCCCTCTAAACAAAGGGATTAAGAATTAAGCAAGTAGATGAGTGAGGTACCATACCTTGCCACCTGTAAGAATCAGCACCTCGAAATTGTTCTTGTACTCTTTCAGGGATTTGCCTTGGAGGTAGTTGACAACGTTCTTGCTAACGATAACGGCATGTCGATTTGCTTTAAGAGACTGTTTTACTTCAGGCCAGTCGATAATATCACCCATAGCGAAGATTTCTGTATGATTGTGTAATTGGAACGTTGGTCTAATTTTGACGCATCCGTTCTCTGCCAGGGTATCAGCTCCGAGGGAGGATGCAAGATAGGCGGTATTCGGACGCGTCCCCCACATTGGGAGCTGTTGAATGCAAAGGTTAGGCGTCAATACAAAGCGCGACAGAGGACGCGTACGATTAGGTCTGCCTTGATCTCTGCTGCCCTTTGTGCGTGACTACAGAAGTAGCAGCAGACGGTATCTCGAGGTCCACCGTGTCGTTCAGAATAACACGAACGCCGCGTGCTTCCAAATCGCGGAGGATTCCAACGCGGAATTTGTCGGTGTAGATGTCTGTTAATAATTGACTGCCGCGGTGTACTATGGTGACGCCCTTATCCTAAACAAGACTACGTGAGTTTCCACTGGAGGGTGATATACGACGACATACCGGCCAAACTTCCTTGATTTCCCCGGCAAGTTCTGCGACGCAGTCAGGATACGCGAACAATCGAGACAAAGAGACGTACCAATGGCAGCAGGCCCACCGCCGACGAGGACAACGTTCTGCGCGTCCTTGAACATCTGGCGTGTCCCTTGAATGAATCGAGTGACATCCTCCGGGCCATTCGGTATGGCCAATGGACCACCCCAAATAGAACCCGTCGCGAGTACCAGGACGCTAAAGTCAATCTTCTCGCCGCTCTCCAGGACCACTCGGCCCCCTTCTTCTTCTCCTCCTTCTCTATGCCCGTCACCGTTCCACAGATAAAGGTGCCATTGTTGTTATAGAACAGCTTGTCATATCGCGCAAAGCCAGTATCCTCGGTGTCCAGATTATCCAAGTCGGACACAACCATGCGTGCGGCGGCTATGAGATGCAGTCGATATGGACGCGCATTGATGAGAATCAAGTTGTATAAAGTGCGATCCAGTGAACGGGACAGGGAGCGAGCGACGTGAGCTCCAAAGTTGCCCCCGACGACGACGATATTGCGCTTCGCGGGTGTTTCTTTCGACATGAGAGGTGATGGAAGGAAACGATGGGACGGCATGTTATATACGAGCGAACAAATGAAAATTGGCTGCGCTCATGCCAGGCTGATGACAACGCGTCGGCAGGCAAAACAAAAGCCGTGACAAATACCCATGACTGCTGCTGGACTTCGAGGCCGATTCAAGTCCTCATACTTTCGTGTATTCCGAGCTGAAAACGAATCTGCGCTATGACCAGCGGGAATATGCAATGAGGACAGGGTCTGCCATGGAAAACTAATCAACAACACGCTGACACTCGCTTTGAATAGTAGTATACGTCAAAAGCTACACAAGTGTAAAGAAGATGTAGGACTTCACTCAGTCGAGTGAGCGAGCGACGGGAGCCTCAATAACCAGTGCCTCTCCTGAATTGAGGAACTTGAAGGTTACGAGCCAGGATCAGTTTTACCAGCCACGCGCCGACAACGAAGCCCCATAGAATACCTATGTAGGCAATACCATCATTCTGCATTCAATGAATAAGAAACTGGGTCGTGAAGGGATAAAGAATACTTACCTTTCCGCCTGTAAGAAACAGCACTCCGGTGAACCTCCATAACTCTTCAAAGGCTTGTCTTTCAGATAATTTAGGACGTTGGCAGCGACGATGTTCCCGTGGGCTTCCGCTTTCAGTGCTTGCTTCACCTCAGGCCAATCTATCATGTCGCCCAAAGCGAAGATTTCAGGATGATCAGGCAGCTGCAGAGTCGGCAGAACGCGGACGCAGTCATCTTTAGCAAGAGCCTCACGTCCAAAGGACTCGGCGACGTAGGCAGTATTCGGTTTAGTGCCCCACATTGGCAGCTGAGGAAACAAATGCCAGATTCAAATGGGGAAGCAGCACGACATAAATGAGGCGTACAATGAGGTCTCCTGGCACGACTTTGCCTTTGTGCGTGGTTACAGACGTAGCGCCAGCTGGAATATCGAGGTCCACTGTATCGTCAAGGACGACATCTATGCCGCGAGCCTCCAGATTCGTTACCGCGGCGTCCCGGAAACTGTCTGGATAGACGTCCGTCAACAGCTTGGTCCTGCGATGAATTATAGTCACGGGCTTGTCCTACATGCCACATTAACGGACGCGTCCTGACTAGTAAGTGAAAAGAGATATCTCACCGGCCATTCGTCCCGGACTTCGCCTGCTATCTCTGGAGAACCGTGTTCAGGATATGAGAGCACAGTCAATGGAGAAGAGACTAACCGATGGCAACCGGTCCCCCGCCAACGAAAACGAGGCCCTTGGAGTCATTGAACATCTTCCGCGTTCCCTCCAGAAAACGCGAAATATCCTCCGAGCTATCGGGTACCGCCATTGCGCCACTCCAAAGGGAACCTGTCGCCAGAACGAGGACGTGAAAGTCTATTTTCTGCCCGTCGGCCAGTACGACGCGTCCTCCGACTTTCCCTTCCTTCTCTATCGCGGTTACCGTACCGCATATAAACGTCCCGTTCTTGTTGTGGAAGAGTTTGTCATAGGGAATGAAAGCAGCGTCTTCAGAGGCCAAATGATCCGCATCGGAGACGACCATGCGTGCAGAAGCAATGTTATTGAACCGAAACGGTCGTGCATCGATGAGAGTCAAGTTGTAGAGCTTCGGGTCCAGGGACGACGACAGAGCGCGAGCGACATGAGCACCGAAGTTACCTCCGACGACGACGACGCCACGCGGCATGGTCGGGCCAGGTTATATGAAAGGGACGTGGGGTGTGGCATGATGATGCTGGCGTTTTATGAAGATTCAGAAGAAATCGAGACAAACGTTGGGCAAGTTGGAAAAACGTCAGACTTATCAGATAAGCCAGCGGAGATGAATCTTGCAGGTGCCGATCGAAGGGAATCTAATCTGATATGGCCAAGGAGGCTACGCAATTTCGCGGCAACATGGCTGCCATATTAGCCTATTGAGGCTAGTATTATATGGCTGCGGGATAATTTCGATGTGTCGTCGCCGGCGCCACTGCCAGCCCTGCCAAGAATGAGGCGCGCGTCGCTTGTATGCTCATCGTGTTGTGGCTCGTCATCTGAGGAAACTGGACAGCATATATGCCAATGGAAAGCTAGAAGACGTGGCGAAGCTTGGCGAAGGCTCAGATGATCCAAAGCTTAACCTAGCCGTAGACGCGTAAATCCTGGAAGCGGTTTCCTTATATGCTGTTCAAACTTACCTGCCAACAACTCGCGTGACCTCCCGGCATTGCCTTCCTTGTCGACGTCCATGTCATTCAAGTCATGCCATTCAGAGGGCCTAACACTGAAATTCCGAGACACATATACTGGTACACAAGAGCTGCAGCCTGTAGGCGGATCCACGTCCCGTTGCATGTTTCTGAAACGGGCATGGAGTAGCTTCGTTTTTCTCTCGGCCCGTCCAGTGTGCCTTTCTTTTCTCATCGGAACTTGGAGACTCTGTACTTGTCGCAGCACACGTGTCCGGTGTCTTGGGTAGATTTCTGGCGCCTCTACCTCGAGTCTGGCTTGAAGTTGACTACGCTTCGCACTCTCATGCATCTTTGCATTTGACCTGCGGACAGCGTAGCTCAGCGGCTTTCGTTGTCTACTAGGTCGGATGCCTTGTTTCAATTTTGTTTCTGTGGTTCTGCCATTCGGGGAGGCAGCTTCGCAATGCCAACAGCTTATGTACTATTCTTCGGGGTCTTTGTTTTCACGAATCTCTCGGTCCCTTCGCCTGTGATCAATCATTCAGGCAATGTAGCTCACCGGCTTTCGTTGCCTACTATACCTGGGCCAACTTCCATTTTTTTTTTTTGCGGTTCTGCCATTCGGGGTGGCGGCTTGTTCCATTGAGCTGGTGAATGATCACTATTCATCGGGGGTCTTTGTTTTCACGATTCCCTCAGTTTTTTCGCCTGTCATCAATCACTCGAGGCTACTGTACACTCCAGTTCTTTCAGGCAACGTAGCTCAGCGGCTTTCGTTGTCTACTTACTATTGGCGTTCAAGTTGCAGTTTTTTTTGCAGTTCAACGAGGATGAATAAGTACTTGTACTTGTTATGAATCTGATATCAAGCTAACGGAAATCTGCTTCCGACACTCTTCGAACTCTAGCCGCTCAAAGAAATAACACTTTCACTAGGTCGGCTGCTCTGAGGCTTCGGTGGCTAAGCGGCTTCCAGTGCTTCTTGGGCATGCTGCGGCAGTCAGAATTTTTTGTCTTGGCCTGCGTCGAGTCGATGTCATATCCCTCGCGCAGACAGTCAAGCACCTGTTTCGAATGATCTCCGGTGGCTCAGCTTCTGCCTGACATACAAAGTGAAGTTGAACCCATTTTTGGGTCCCGGCGCCACTGTGGGGAGGTGGGGGGAGGTAGGAACCCCTAGCGCGGTGAGCTTTCCTTGTTCGGCGAGGCAGTGTCGAGAGTGCAGTAGGGGTTTTGTTCTTGATGAGGGAGTGGTCATTCTGCACTTGTTCGGGCTTACCCTTCGCAACTCACCTGCCGAGCATGAGAAGTGCGTTCTTTTGGCTGCTGCCGCCAGTGTACTGGGGTAGTCTTATCCTTACACAGAAAGGGTCTCCAGTGGCTCAGCGGTTTCTGAATGACAATAGATGCATATGTCGCCTTTTTGGGGTCTCCGGGGTTCTCGTCGTTGAAATCTTTTCAGGCTCTCGCGGGTTTCTCCGGGCGCTATTGAGGATCTTCTGCTGCCTGTCATTGACATCAGGAAAAGCCCAAAACACGAATTTCAGCGAATCTGGGCTCATCCCACAAAGCAAGCTAAGTATGTCTGAATGAGCACCAATGAATAGAGGGTACACACATTTAAGGTTATTGCTGCACACGAGGTCCTCTAAGATCGGATAAGTGTCAATTTGTTTGCTGTAAGGTCAGTTAAGTAACTTGTTCACTCATATCTACTTTGAATCACTTACCAAGGAGAATATTTCACAGCTACACTACAACTATACTTATGCTTGTGAACACAAGTTGATATGTGCGGGCTCAAGTTTCAATCGTTACTGAAGGTTACTGATCCTCAAATATTCGGAAGGTAAGGGTGAAAAAAGTTGTATACCACGGTAGCATAAATAGTCCGCCATAAGCTACTATTGTACACACTTCCGCGGAGCAAGCACGAATGCGGCATTAGTAACACGCAGAGAGGGTAGTCGTTCGGCAACCGACGGAGCCACGATCGTCTGGAGGGAGACCGACCTTCGTAGTGCAGTAAATATGATTGTGCATCTAACAACGAATATTCATACCTCAAGATCTGCATCGTTCGTCTCGAGTCCAACGGAGCCAGAGGTACAGTAGCTGCTGTTCATGATTAACGTGTAACCTTCGACTCTGTAACGGAACTTGATGGACACACGAGAGGCAACAAGGGCGACGAGGATGGTGTTTGTTGCACTGGCAGAGCGGAATTTATGCGAGTTGCTCCATCGACGCGCCCTTCGCCCTATTCCGGGGCGTAAGAATGAGAGAAGGCTAAGCGGAGCAAGGGCTAGACCATCAGCGCGACTTGGAGCCATTAGAGCAGGGCGGATGATCTGAGATTGAGCGGATGGTCATCGTGGTGCACTGGCGGTGGCCGGCAGCGGTAATCCTCTTCGCGTGGATGGTGGAATCGTTTGAAGTCCCGCTGGTCCGTGCGCGATCGCGTCATCAATGCTCCACGTGCATGTTCGGTTTCAGTCTCTTTCATTCGAACTCCGCCTTTTTGCTTCGCTCCTCCATGTCCCGCTGCTTCGCCCTGCTTCCCACTGTTTCTATGTCGTATTCATACTCCTCGACATGGGTCATAGATGCTACGCCGGTGGATCCCCGGATATTAGGCCATGAGACGCACATTCCTGGCCGAGAAGACGCGAAGGCTACCCGACCGACGACCAATAGCGCAATGGACGACCTACGACCCAACACCGCAACTCCATGCTCCGACGTGCAGGTCACCGCTAGTGACGTACATTAGACCGCTAGTCCTTGGCGATGCATTGGATTGCGAACGTAGGCTCGTGTTTGATACGCTGGAGCAGCCTCAGTTCGTTATTCCCTTGTTCCTAATTTCTCGAGTTCTCACCGCATGTGTCTCAGGCTCCAGGTGATTATCCACTCCTCTTGTATTGCACGTTTCTCTTCCTCATTCGTACGCGCTCCGCCTGTCCATTGTATGTACCACATTCCTCCGTTTCATCCCATTACCTGGCGAGCGAGTAGTAGTTTGATTGAATGAACATCTGTGACGGTGTACTACTTGGAATTCCTGGTGTGATCTTAATGAGCAAGGCTAAGTCTATGGGAGTCTTAATCGCCGTAGAATGGTTGAATAAGGTGAGCTCAGGACTCAAATTGCCTCCGTGTGCTTACGATTTGTGCGCTCAGGTGAAATAAGGTGGGCTCAGGTCGCGATAAATAGAGGGTACACGTATCAAAGGTTGCAGAGTTTATTACACTTACTGAACATATTAGAGCTTATATTCTCTTATATCATCTTAAGCAGGCTTTTCCTTTGATTTGAGCTGGAATTCGCTTTTTGGTCTTTTCCTGTCGGAGGCATTGTAGCTTAGCGGCTTTCGCTGTCTGCTCAATAGCGATGTTCACTATGATTTTTGGGGGGTGTCAGCACTGGCAAACGATGCTGACATTTTCAGGTTGGATATCTTGCATTCCATCCCTCCCGCTTGATCTACCGAGGACAGTGTGGCTCAGCGGGTTTCGCTGTCTAATAGTTTGAGTTCCCCGTTGTTTCAGTTTTGCCGTGTTCACGGTGTGGATGGCTTTGAATTCGTGTGTTGAAGTGTCAGTAAGTGAATGTGTGTATGGCTCTTTAGTGGCTTCTGAAGTGAATAGGATCCGGGACGTCTGGGTGGCCATTTTTTGAGTAGGAACATGGGATTGGGAGTTGTGTAGAGGAGGAAGAACTTGTCGAATAAAGGCAGACGATATGGATGTAGATGATACATAAAGTATCAATACGGCTCTGCAGTGGCTTAGAGGCTTCTGAATTGAGTATGGAAGCAGGCTGAACATTTTTTTGAGCAGGGAAGCTGGGAGTAGAGGAGGAAGGGATGGGATGGGTTCGAGGAGCGGTCGAAGACTCAAGAGGCAGGACAGGACATGGATGCATATGGTTGTGCGACGCATTGGTGGCCTAGCCGCTGATGAGCCCATCCCTATGTGAGAAGCCGCCTATTTTTGGCAGTGTTCCTTGCGCCATGTGTTCAAGTCGCGCGGCGGCGGTTGGCGACTCGAGACATCCATGTTTGTGTTGCCCGGTCTTGAAGGACTTGATGAGTTAGTATTATCCATAGCGTCGTAGATCACTGAGTTTAGGACGCCTTTGCCAGAAAAGGTTTAGAATTTTTAGACTCCACTAGTTCTGGATCGATGAAAGATTACTTAGGGATAGTTGGATGCCAGAAGCTTGGGGCAGAGACCATGATTTTTATCATTTTAATGCAGCGAGCGAGCGATCACGTGCGCGTCAACAGGAAGAAGCACAGTGATATACCTCATTCACTCGTCCTCCGTTGATAACAAGTATAATGTTTGACAGCGGAACGAGCCTCGCACAACTAATTTACACTGGTAAAGCCGAGTCGTGCGGGTCATGAGTGCTTCACAATCTTCATATACGAGACGGTCCAAGAGACAACAGCGGTAAAGGGCTCTGAGCCAGCACTGTCATCTCAAAAGAAAGGATCCGCTCGGTTTCGAACAGCAGACAGATCCCACCCCCGAAAATCAACCGTATATTGTTATCAAGTTGCTAGTAACCGGGTCCTCAAAGTGCTCGACACAAGTTCTTCTGGAATCATGCTGGAAACCTGATACGTAGTTAGTACATTTATCACTCGCAAGGTAGACACTGCACTCACCTGCTTCATAATCTCCTGCCCACCAACATCCCACCCAGTCTCAGCCACAGACAGTAGAGGACCATCCACCAGCCGACTAATCGACTGTCCAACACCGAATCGTTCCCCAGTATGTTTGCGCCACCGAATAAGATTGCGAAGAAGCTTCACTCTCCTTGCCAGAAATCGTCGCCGTGCTGGTATCGATTCTGGATTGAAAGCCAGCGAGGCCTGCGGTCGATCTTTTTGCAGATCCGAGTGTCCGCTACAGCCTGGTCAAAGAGGTTGATTACCGACTTGAACAGCATCTGGCCCAGTCAGCTATGGAGTCGTTTCAGATGTAATAGAACACCATACCTGTATTTTAACATTGTTCGGCTCGACGCTTGCTTCCACCTCCTCAGTGAAGTCGACCATCCGTTTGACGTGTTTCTCTGAATACACATCCAATGCACCGCCCTCTATGATCTTGCATATTCGAGGAATTATGGCTGTCGTAATCATGGAAGACACCAAATCGCCATCGCTTCCGAGCTCTTCGCCGTCTGGGCGCGAATACTCATAGAGGCCCTTATACCATGCAAAGCTATCCAAGCTTCTGGAGTCCTAAAGCCGCCGACCGGTTAGAGAATGAGTAGGGACGTCTATAAAGAACATTACCTCAACGAAATCCCAGCCCACGCATTCCAACCGAGCCCAAAATTCCCATACGCTAACGACACCGAGACCACCCCACGCACCGACATAACTGTCTGCATACCGCTCTCGCCAATCGGTCCACCTACCCTTGGCGGGATCAAGGAACTCCTTTGCTCGTACGTCAGAAAGCACATCCTGCTTTCTGACATCAACAGAGTCCAAAGCTTCACGGTACGCCGCTGCATCTGGCAGAGGCAGTTCATCATCGGTAGAGTATCCCTCTTCCGCATCCCGTTGGCGACTACGCTGCTGACGGCGAGCAGTGCGAGCAGCCCGTCGATGAACTCTGAGCTGGGTAAGCGTGGGTTTCGCGCGTCCGAATTCGTCTAATTCCTCCTCGACTGGGGCGGGCGTGGAAGAGCTGCCCATGAAAAGGAAAACGTCGTCTTCGTCGTCTTCAGTTCGACGTTTCTTGACCATCTCGTAACGTTCTTGTAGAAGTGAGATGTGCTCTTCTTCTAGTTTTTCAAGTAATGGATACTAGAATGGGAAGTTAGCCAGGAAGTAATTGCGGTGTAGGATGACCCGCAAACCTTTTCATCCAAAAATCCAGCAACGCCTTCCACCCATTCATTGAAAGAATTAAACCAAGCACGTTTCTCCTCCGCGCGCGTGACCATCTCCCGCATTTCTGTTTCCCGTCGGTCAAGATCAGTCCGCTCCTGCGCTAAAGAATTCATCGAAGAAACATGTGCAGCATGTGATGTCGTCAATTGGGATAGCTGATGAGCCAAGCGGTCCAAGGCTGGACCAAGGGAAGGCAGACTGGTCACTGGAGGAACTGCAATAAAACGACCAATTAGATCTGAGAGGGAATGCAAGACTTGACACATACTAGGCGCAGGTTTGTAGGTTTGTTTGACCTTGGCATCTGGCGGAGGTGTAGAGGCGAAATGCCCACCACGACGAAGCTGCTCCTGTTCCCATTCCATTGTTTCGTCATCCTGTTCCTCGCTAAAGGAGACATGAGTATGCGAGATAGAACGAGTACAAGATACCTTACGCGTCTGCTATCATTTCTTCCATAGTCTCGCGCCGCTTTTTCGCCTCCTTCTTGCGGGATTTCTTGCCCAACGCTATACGCTCTTGGGCGCTTGTGTATTCCGCAAATTCTTTATGCCAAGAAAGTCAGACGGGCTCTAAGAGACACAGAGCACTTACCATCATCGCCTTCACCAAGCTCATCGTCCTCCCGCATAATTCGACTTTCGGGATGCGGGCCTAGGTCTTCCGATTTGCGTGTTAATGACAATGAGATGAAGTCATCTTCGCCAGATGCTGTTGTCGTTCGCATTCTCTCCCTGCGTTCTTTAGCGACCTTGATGGATGATTCCGACGGGATGCTACTACTTGCTTGAATCATGGTTAGCGCGGTTAAATTTCACATAGCAACACAACACACCAGAAACGAATGAGTCGTCCAAAACTTGCATGGAAACATCGTCGACGTCCACAGACATGTCGATATCCATTGACATATCGGCATCATATGGATCTGCTGCTGGCGGGGGAGCCCGTCTTGTGCTCGCTTTCAATTCATTGAGATACGCCTCATCGTAGGTTGGACCCCGATTGGGAGAAATAGAGGCCTGGTCAAGATTCGGGATGATGTCCCTGCATGAAATAAGCAACTAAAGCTATTGAGTGAAATGCAATGGACGTACTGGGAATGCTTACTCTTACCCAAAGTCAACTTTCTGCTTAATTTCGACTTTTTGACCTGGAAAATATCGTCAGATCCCTCTTCCTGCAGAGCAAACACATTAGCAAGATGTTCAAGTAAGGAGCCTTAACGCAAACCTCGTCTTCCGCCCCGCCAAAGCTCAGTCGAGACTTTGGCCGTGATTTCTTTGCGCGATCCTTGAGCTTCGTTGCTAATGTACTGGGGGAGTCAGAGCCCGTCGCGGTCTCTGTCGCAGCAGATGCGGAGATAGCCGCGTCCTCTTCGTCGGAGACATTCTTCGACCTGTTGGCAGGCTTGGATTTGACGCGTTTGGTGAACATGAATCAAGTCGAAGACAAAGGGAAGGGAGCACGTGGCAGGCAGGGTGCGGCAATTTCCCACGACTGCTTTTAGAATAAACGATGTCACAGCCAGTGCGCCCTCGTCCTCGTCCCAAGCCCAAAGCGAAGAATGCAGCGGGTCCATCGTCTGCCGCCATCGACCATGACAGCGATGAGATGTTTATGCGCAATACCACCCGCAATCTTAGCACATGGAGGAAGCTAGAACAAAAGAATAAAGGTCGGCATCAATGCCTGTTTCCCGGTCACCAATCTCATATAGCTCTGCAGAAGTCAAGACCCACGGGTCAGATGATGAAGAGGACGGCCCAGAAAGCCCTCGCAAGAAGAGCAAGAAAAAGAAAGACGTGGTACCGAGTTGGCAAAAGGCAAAGTATGTGTCTCATAGCCTCTCTTTCTCTCATATTTCTCAAACCACGCCAGGGCTTTCGCGATTGAAATATCCGACGACGAAGACGAAGACTTTGCGCTGCAGGGCATCGAGAATACACCCAACAAGTCCAAATTGAAGCGCAAACGGGGAGACCGACAACGCAGTCGATCGCGGTCAATAACACCTCCACCAGCAATTCCCCTTCATCAGCTTCAGAATGCACGAAATGTCGTTCGGTATGTCTTCAGTGGCTCGATGCTGCCCACTATTCATCGCGTTATAGACAAGCATTGGCAGCGCCACCGCGCGCCGCCTCTCCGTCACAGTGGGACGACCTCAACGACGTTTCGACTGATACTATCATACTCGATCCGGAGCTTGATAGGCTAGCAAAACAGTCAGCAGCCAGCTTCAGATCATCTCCTCTACCGCGGGAAAGCTCTTCGAACGATACTGTCGAAATAACAGTCGTATGGAAGCCGCATCCACTTAACGAGCAAGGCCAGTCAGAGAAGAGTGTCTTCAAAATGAACAAGGTACGTTTTCTGTGTCTACACGTCACATTCCTCATACATTTCCAGACGGACAGCTTTCGTGAATTATTTGAGGCGGTGGCTGACCAGGAATCCATTCCCGTCGACGGACTCGTCATGACATACAAGAACATGCGATTCTTTCCTTCTGTGACACCCAACACATTGGATATCTGGGGTACTGCTGAATTCTGTACATACCTTTCATTATTATGCTCATCTTTCATTACTGACGTCCCTTCTCAAGTGGCGTGCAATAAAGCCACGTTCGACTATATGCGTTCCCAATCGATGCTTCCGAAACAGAACGTTTTGATCTCTGAAAGCGCGAATGATCCCAATGGTCCTCTTGTCATCGTTTCTGACGACGAAGACTTTGGTTCTGGATCCGGGCAACGCGTGGGATCCCTCGCTCCCGAGACGGACCACGAAGACGATGGACCGGACGACAAGCTCAAACTCAACTTCAAATCCCAAGTGACTCTGGCGAAATCACGCTGACCGTCCGACCTACGACGACCTGTGGTGCGATCGTCAAGGCTTTCCTGAAGAAAGCTGGATTGGCAGCGCAGTATCCGCATGTGATGAACGGTACTGCTCCTCCAGCGACCAAGAAGCGCGGCAAGAATGCGGAGCCGCCGAAGGACCCACGGTTGTGTATTGATGGGGACAAGATGGATAACGCGACGGAGATTGGGGAGATGGATTTGGAGGATGGTGATCTGGTTGATGTTGTAGGACTGTAGGACGTTTCTCATACTAGACCCTGCGCGCACAGTGCATAGTTATTCATCCTGTACTACCTCGGTGTATCATTTTCTTTTCATGGAGTTCTGTTTGCTTTAGTTAATATCTGTCTCGACTGTTTACAGTAATACCACGAGACTTGAAGTTCGAAAACGGCGACGACATTCTGACGACATCGGGCAAAACGGACAGCGCAGAAGCTATTCAGAATGTACTGCTGCAAATGGCATCACAGAGAGCGGTCGAGTTGATGAATTATGCACTCCATAAATACAGCACTACTCTACAGACACATCATCAGTCTACAATCAACGCGATATACGCACGACGTCAAGTGAATAAGTTCAATGCCAACTGTCCGTTGAATTCCGTACGAGAATTCTCGCGTTGTTCACGAACGCTCGTATTAGCTCGTCGAAAGCTGCGCGCTCGAGCTCTGATACGTGGGGATCACCGCGGCGGGAGGCGGTCATGAGCAGAAGCTCGAGCGGGTGACTTCTAGCTCCAGTTCGTGCAGAACTTCAGACTATAGAATAGGATGTTTAGGGGATGCGAATTGAGGAAAACAAACAGACACGTACAGCTCCATTTGACGTCGACTTTGTCACTTGCGTGAGATCAATGGTGAACTCCTCGTGCGTGTAACTCAGTCTGTCCTTTCTGCGCGTCATTATCGACGACCCGACGGGATGCTGTTCTTTAATCCCCAGCATTATGGCAGACCTTGGCGCGCGTAGAGTGCAGGATGCTCACCTGGTACCTCGAGATTGACGGAGACCCGCCAGTCCGCGTTGCGTTTTGGGGAATAGATGTTGAGGTCGCCGAGCTTGATTTTGCGTATGCACTCGACGACGTTGCCCGACTTTTCGTCTCGCGTGACGCGAATTTTTTCACGCTCGCGGCCCTCGGAGGGGTAGAAGGTGTCGATGTGGTATAGATGGTGGTAGTCGACGGGCGACGGGGAGGACGTCGAGCTCATTTTGAGGTTGTTGAGGAGGGTGTTGTAGTGTTTGTGTTGATGCTGTCAGTTACGCGGTGAGGATGGGGCAGGGCAAGGAGGGAGATGGAGGATCCGCACGGCAGTCATGTTGGATTCAAACATGCAGCTTATGGAGTCTGGCGCTATGACTGGGGAGGGCGTAAGATGGACGTGATGGCTTTTTCGGGATGGACGCACTGGTTTCGACAAGGACTGGGAGCGCAATCCGGCCTCCTGGGGTGCCGCCTGGGCCTTTATCTCGCAATATACCGACTTTGGCCTCTACTTCAATGTTCCCTTGTATGTGTGTGGGACGGTTTACGATCATATGATGAACAAAGTCCGCTATTTCTTTGATGAATTCGTCCATAGGTTCGACGCCGAGGATGGATAGTGAGAGCGGTGGTAGTTTAGGCGTGCCGTTTGCCGCGGAATTGGAATCGAGTCGCTGGCGTTTGTGGGGAGGGGTGCCGGAAGAATACATGGTGAAGGGAGAGAAGGCGTATTTCCTTTTTAGTCGACTCACCTCTTTGGAGTTGCAAGTCATGTTATTGGCTCCACGCGCTTGGATGTGCACTTGGCATGTATACAATGTTGATTCTGTCGATACTATTCTCGACGCGAAGGTGGAGATTCCAAATTTGCCTTGGTTTCATCTTTCATTGTGCTTCTTGCGTACCCCTTCTCAAACATGCTTGAAAGATAGTCCTAGTCGTCTATACATCTCAAAATAAATCACGACGCTGGAGCATCATTGATCATAGTGTGGCGCTGGACATAGTCAGCGCGGAATAACGTGGAGAGCGCGTAGTCAACAAGTTCTTATACGAGCATCAGGGTTTCAAGACGACCGTCAAGGGGGGGACGTTGTTCTTTGCAGAACGGCAACAGCAACACTCCTGTTCTGCGATCGTGGCGTGGACAGATAAACGTGAAACGCGGTCACTATTCATAGCCATCTTGACATTGAAGGCTTTGCGGGCGGAATTCAAAGGGTATGGCCGGCGATGAAGGGCAGCAGAATAGACGCTGAATATTACAGCAGGAAGATCCACTGCAGTACTAGTACTTATGCATATGCCGCGCCAGCAGTGGAGAAAACTGATGATCAAATTTGGAAGGAAGGAAAGATTTTCCGTAAACGGTTGCTAAGAGTCACAGCGTGACCAACATAGTTCTGTCAATTTCCCTCTTCCTCCCGTCGCCTCGCTCGAAGGCCACCACTTTCTTTTCTATTCACTCTTTAGACAGGCATAAATCATGCCTCCCCTTGCTGGCCGACCACCGTATGCGACGAATGAGCCTGATTCCTTCTACGAGACGCCCCAGCCGCAACGGCGACTGCGCCAGCCCGCACCGCCCAACCCCAACGACCGGTCCTCTGCTTACAATGTGTCCGTAAAAAAGTACTAAAGTTTCTGACCCATTACTTACCCTCTGCAGATATGACAACTATGTCGGTAACGACCCCCAAACTAACCGCCAGTCTGGCATGGGTGCACTGGGAATGGGTTTTTTAAATGGATCCATGGATGATGATGACGACGACGACGATGACTTGCGCAAGGCGCCAATGTCAACCGAGTCAAGGCAGGCCGGGCCTCTGCCGTCAAAGCATGCTGCCTTGGCAGCCGCGACTGCTAGAAGGGGCAGTCCGTCGCCGCCTCCCCAGTATATAGCGTCGCCTCGTCCGGGTTACGCGGCTCCCATTGCTGCGCTCAACCTGGCTCGTCCGGAACCAGCTCAGGTTTCCCAGTCCCGCCAGCCACCGCTTCAGATAAACGTCAATCCAAATCCGCCCCAGGGTCACAACCCGTTCCTCCTCCATTCAGAGTCCTTTGCCCCGCCCTCAGTTCCTAGCACCCCCCACCCGCTTCAGGCTCCCATGACCCCCATCACGCCCGTCTTTGCCCGCCCCCAAAAGGCCGAGATCACCTTTGCTGATGAAAAGCCTATCATGCGTGGCGACCGTGAAGAGACTCTGCTCCCCAAGCGTGGTGAACGTGGAGATGACTTTTGGCGTCGTTTCAGTGTCATTGCTCATGACGACGAAAACAGGAAATCTGGCAGGTATGTTTCTAACCTCTCGGACTCGTTAACCCGTGCTAAGAGTTTTTTTATAGCTCTTGGCTGCGCAAGACTCAAAATGGCACCTCTCGTTTATCTCGTTGGGTTTGGGTTACTGGCATGCTTCTGACCATCGTACGTGATTTTCAATGATTATCTTTGGGCCATCATACCAACTACATTCCAGTGTGCTGCAGGCGGTATCGGTCTTGGCTGGTGGATATCTCATAACGATACCTCGCACAACACACCTACTGCTATCGGCGGCTCCGCGGACAATGCTGCCCAAGAAAGCGCCTCGAAAGCTGGTACCGGTGCCACTGCCACTGTTCAGAGCTCGCTGCACGTCTCGCCGACGCTCACTGTTGACAGAAGAGCCTACGAGCCTTTCGAGGCGCGGGAGACGGACATTCTTCCCATTAAACGCAACCATTCGCATAGAAGAAGAAATTTTGAGAATATCTATTGAGTACGCGTGCTTCCACCTCAACAGTTCCCACCACTCACCTTCCTTTCCCGCAGGCCTCCCGTCAGCGCCATCCACAGCTCTACTTCGACTTTTCTATCGGCACCTCGTAAACCCGAACACTCACCCCCTCCACCCTTTGGGATCGCTATCCTTCCCGTCCGCTCATTCGTCCCCGCTCGCCATGTACACTCTCACCACGCATGTATTTATTCGTTCATCTTTTGACGACCCGGGTTTTTTGGATACGCAACGTCCGCACTGTATAAATTCCTTGCATTTATGGCCCCCCTTTTAATCATTCTTGTCGTCACAAAGTCTTTTTGCTCTAGGTCTTGCTTACATGTGCTGCTTCATCTAGTCCTAGCATCCGTTGTCTCCCTCCCTCCCCCTTCTTCCCCTTGGTTTATGTGGACTTAGTTACGCGCGTTGTCGGACAAGCAACATCGGAACTAGTCCCCGCAGTAGTAGTAAGATTCACCGTGCAATCACATTTTGTTTTGACTACAACTTGAACCCATGGAAACGTCGATTTGAGGTGTTTGTCAGGCCTCGAGATACACCGCCGAGCCCTTGGCGTCAGCGCCCAACAGTCACCAATATCATGTGTGTGTGTCCAGTGCCTTGCCGTTGCCTTGTTATCATGTTATCTCTCGTGGACGAGGCACGAGTTGACGTTCAGTTCTTGCTGCCAAGGTACGTGTCCCAAGTTCTTTGCTATTTCTCTGCTTGTCGGGTGCCGCAATCCCTAGAACCTGTACACACGAACTGTACACTGAGAATAAGATCTACGAGGACGCGGATCTTGCCCAAACTAAGCTGCATTCTCGCCCCCACAGCGTGCGATGACAGTGTACCACAAAAGTCAGTTCAAATGCTGTTACATAGTAAATCCACTTGAGTTGTTCCGTTCGAGTACACTAATACACATTCTAATACATTCTTATCATATCCAGTTACCATACTGTAGAGTATAAGTTAAAGGCAAGTAAATAGATAAACGATAAGGGAGAGGAAAGCAAGAAACGTCAGCGCAATCCCCGCATCGCGCGCGGGCCACTCGGTATTGGTTTGGAAACAGGACCCGCCAAGCTCATGGAACGAGGGTACCGCGGCGGCTGCACAATCTCGCCGTCCTCGGGAGAAAATTTCGTGGGCTGCCGCGGCGGAGACGTCCGTGACATCGAACGAGGTACAATCTTGTTCCCGCGAAAATTGTCCCCGCGCCCGGAAGGATACTCTCCCATTGGTGAGAGCGGCGAGTTCGATCGCTGGCGCGTATGTCCAGACGAGGATGGCACAAGAGGCTTGGGAGGGAGATGATGAGGGGACGGAGCTGGCACAGAATTCAGCGCCGCCGCCAGCTCTCGCGGGTAAGGTGAGCGATCCTCTACCTTGGGAGCAAAAGAAACGGGTGGCGGTGGTAGAGATGCCTTTCGTTCATCCCAATGTTTGCGAGGGACTGAATCAGGCGGATGAGAGCCCAACCTGGCCGACAGTGGTGGTTGTGCGACAGGTTCCGGAGAGTGTAGGCGCACCGCTGGAGAAGGCTCTGTCCTGCTGGAGGAATGTACCTCGGGGCTTGCAGCTCGAACAGGAACTTCGGGTAATACTGCTTGTTGCGTAGCCTGCAAAGCCCTTCCCACAACCGTCTGAGGAATCACGCCCTCACCAGACCCTTCCAAGGAATCCAACGAGCGAAGGGTCGTGATGATTGGAACTTCCGACTCTGGCACGACCGCAACAGCGGGGGTATGAAATCCAAAAGCGGGACTGAGGAGCTTTTCTTTCAACTCGCGCTCTCTCTCTTCCCGCTCCCTTTGCTCCTTTTTTCGGCGAGCTGCGAAGTCCTTCAAACTGATTTTCTTCAGTGGCGGGACACCAGAAGGGGGAGAGTTCTCGTTCGGACGGTTTGGAGGCGGTGATGGTGCTTTGATGGGTGACTTGACAGATGCAGCGGGAGAGTCGGGCGCAGGCCTTTCTGACGTGGGTGCTGTGGTGGATATCAAAGAAGGTTGTGTTGATGGGGTAGTAGTCGGAACTGGGAGTGGAGACGGTGTTCGAGGCACTGTTGGTACAGTATCCTCCGGAGGCACAGCCGACTCGTCCGAGAGCTCGACCTTGATAGAGGAAGGTGATTGCGTAGGGGAGCAGTCAATCTGGACGGAACGCGGCGCCGATACAGATCGAGGCGTTCGAATGTCAGGAGGGGGTGAGGATGGTGAGAGACTGAGAGGAACTGTCCGTGGCGAAATATTGTCCGCGTCCAGCATATCGACATCTTGCCAATGAACACCACTTGATCTAGAGTTCCGTCGCCGCGAAAGAGCGGCCGGTATCGATGAAGGGGAACGTGATTTGTGAGCCATCATTGGGGGCAGTGTAGACTCATTTAGCAGTGGGGATTGAGGCGGTGGAGGAGAGTTGATGGATGATGGGCTGGCAGTGGTCGTGGTCGAGGTAAAAATAAGACTGGGCGTCGAAGGCACATCGGTGTCAATTTCCATAGGTTGCTCTCTGGGAGCCGTCGGAAGGGGAGTAAAAGGTGAAGCTAGAGAAAGATTTGCAAAGGCGGATGTAGGCGACGTAGCGGGATTGGGGGAAGGAGGCGCTATGAGTAGAACATGAAAAGTCGAAAAAGCAAGATTTCATGAATTCACGAACCTGGGCATTTCATGCGTAGTGAAGCCTTCCTCATCTTCGGCGGCATGATTTCAGGGGGAATCGGCTAATGGCAGTGGGCTGCACATCTCAACGCCGCCTATACCCCCACTCCAGGGGACTTTCTCTTGCGTTCTAAATCCCCGTTCTGCGCCCACGAGCGGTCCCAAATCTCCATTGCCTTTGTCCTCTTGACCATCAACAAATTTCTTCATCCTTTCGAGAGCACATTCGCCCTTTGTGTCCTTTCCACAGGCGCATTTGGCAAAGGTCGACTCCAGCGCATGTAGAACACTGCTCATCTGCTTCTTGATATGGTCCTTCTCCGTCGGCTTGAACATGTCCGGACAGTTAAGGAGAGTGGGCAGGTGATGAACCACGTTGCCGTCATCCCATTCCCATCCTAGCACAATCTCCTCGTCCTTTTCCAATGAACGAGTAGCGAACAGGCCAAAACCGAGCTCCTCGGACGAGGACGAGCAGAGCATGGGTCGAAGGACAGCGTTCGGCCTACAGCCCGAACGAACCCAGCGAGATTTGTTTCCGACGAGTCTGGTATCGAGAGCCAGATCTAGCGGCGGGCCGAACAGGTGAACAAAGGGTTTGGGCATCCCTAGATGGGCATAGGCGTTGAGCGGGTCGGCTAGGTATGCGGCGGAGGGGGTGATCGACGATACAAAGGGCGACAAATACGTCTCTGGGGGTACCGGATTGGAGGTATGCAGAGTGTAGGATGGTGGAAGAATGGAGGACGATGAGTCGGGAGTCGAGCGCAAGTGGGAGGGCGAGGGCGAAAGGGCACTGACGCCTCTCCAGGACGATGCATGCTCGCGTAGCCTTTTACGAGTCTCTGGCTGCGGAACAATGTCCTCAGTGATGGGAACGTAGGTTTTCTCCTCTTCTTGGTCGTCGACGACGATGACAGGGCTCTCCTTCCTGCGCTTATGCTTCCCTTTCTGCTTCGGGTCGCACTCCCAGCACAGCCAATCCTTGGGTTCATTGATATTGGCGAAAATACCAAAGCATGCGCCGTGGCACCACCTCTCGCATTTATCGCAGCCAATAGAAAACCCGTCGTCGTGCTTGTAGCCACATTTGCATCGGATGCCGTCGTCAGTGGCGGTGTCCAACGACCGCTTCTGGGGGATGAGCGACTGCTTTGGCGGTAGGAGGGACGATGTCGACGCAACGGGTTGCATCGCTATAGTGAGGGTTCAACTTCAACATGCATTTCGAGAGGGAAAATGGGGGACTGTCCAAGCGCCCGTCCAAAGCCCCCGCCAAACAGAAGCAATCAAACCAAAAGTAGTCCTCTTTCCCACGAAGCTCTGTCCTCCCAAATGCTTCCAAATGCGGACCCATCCGGACACACAGCGAGGTCGTCATGAAAAGTCGTAGCGGTGCTGGTGGGCGGCGGTGAACCCCTGAGACGATGTCTGTGAATTTAAAAATCAAGTTTAATCGTGATTTCCCGATGAACATCTCAAACTGTTCCGGGCTTTATCGATGCTTCATGATGGAGAAGGAGAAGGTCAGTATGCGTAACATCGTCACGATATCCGTGGAACAACACCCCGGCGCTATATTGCATCACCCATTAAGTTTCATGACGACCATACGCCGGTAAAATCCCAATCCTCCGAAGTTTCATGAGTGGAAATGACTTTGAGAGGTAGAAGCAAAAGGTTACTCACAGTTCTGTGAGCTGGCCAAAGTCAGGTTGTGCAAGGTTACTATAAACAGATGTGAATGAGATCAGCTCGAGTTTCAGAACCATTGGCGTCCCGAATGCCGCGGTTTTGTGAAGAACTTGATTATATTATACTGGTATATCGTCTTGATCCTGAAAATACACAAATGCGATGAGCAGAAGAGCATGGAGAGGAGAAAATCATGTCGCAGTCATCGTCCCATCCTCCATCATCACAACGTCCCCGTCATCCTCTTCTACCCCATCTTCGTCTGCGTCATCGTCATCCTTGCTCTCCTTCTCGTCAGACAGCGCAGGCTTCTTGCCTACAAACCGATCCAACATGGTCGGACCAGAAGACTCGCTGCCCTTCTGAGCGTTTGGCCTCGGTTTCTTCTTCGGCCCGGACGCGTCTGCTATTGACCATGGAATGGTATCTGCATGCGGCCAACGTAAAGAA
This sequence comes from Hymenopellis radicata, assembly GCA_015501595.1. Taxonomy (NCBI): domain Eukaryota; kingdom Fungi; phylum Basidiomycota; class Agaricomycetes; order Agaricales; family Physalacriaceae; genus Hymenopellis; species Hymenopellis radicata. Next base: position 61,622 of record JADNRX010000105.1, on the reverse strand, counting down.
AAGCATGTCAGCCATCTGGGCAACCGAGACGCACCTTCTAAAAACAAGAACTCATCGGCTTTGCGGACGATGGTAGCTAGAGAAGACAGTCGCGTTCAAAGTATACACACATATAACAAGGAAATACGAACCGACATCTTTATGTTGTATTGTCATCCGATTGCTCCGCTCAGCGACCTTCTGTGCGGACTCGCAGAGGCGTTTGATAAACTCCTCTGTAGCAAGGGAAATCAAGAACGTCGCTTCTTTAGCGACTATCGGAATGTCCTACAATGTGAGTGAGACAACGACCGCAAGCAAGATGTGAGACGCACCTTGTCAGCCTTTATAATCTTCTGTACTCTAGATACAGGAAAGAGCGACTTCCCAGGCTCTCTGGTAACAACAGGCTGGGGTTTTCGTGCTTTTTTCTGTTTGGTATCGGACGCGTCTTGTGGGACATGAGGACTTTCTGAGGGCCCTTGATCTGGGTCAAATGCGTTCCGTTCAGAGTCGACGTCCATTGAAGCTGTAACAGTCAAGATCGATAGGACAAGGGTGGTCGTTGAGGAAGAGAGGATTGAAAGACGCGTCTGTGACTTACCCGTCACAACACGTGGATCGACATGCGTTCAACACTCAGCGCTGCGCGCACAGAAGGAATCGAAGGTACACAAGAACGTGGATATTCAAAACTAATTACCACCACGTATGTAAAGTATAGGTATGTATGTGCGTTCCATCCTTATAAACATTATAACCGAAGAAATAAATATCAATCCTCTTCTCCATTATTCCCAAACAAGCTTTCCATTGTCGTCAACAGAGGCTTTCATACCTCCGCTAACCTTTCCTTTGCCGGTCCCAGATGCCTGCTCTGCCATTCGCGTCTTTTCAAGCTCTCTTTTGTGTTGCTGAAGCGCTGCCTGTCTCTCCTTGTCAGCTTCGGCCTTTGCGTCCTTCTGTGCTGCGCGCTTAGCAGCATTCTGGCGCTGTTTTTTCGTTAAAGGCTGGTTGGAGGGTGTAGCTGGCTCTACAAAGATGAATGCTTGAGTTAGCCATCAAAACATACATGATGAATGACTAACTTACTGTTCGCCGTCGCCGGGATGATAGTGTTGGTGTTACGCGTTCCGCGACTCCTCTGTACAACACCCCAACCTTCATCATCATCCTCGACGTGGTGTGCATCCTCATAATCACCCCATGAGAATCCCGCAGCAGGCACGGGTCGGTTCGAGCTTTCCGAAGTGGTAGATCGCGTAGGCGTATTTGCTCCCGTTGGTGATGCGCTATGGACACCATTAGCATGAACAAATGAAATGCAGAGAGGCACGCAACTCGTCCGATTCACTCGCAGTTGACTCTAGGCTTTCGCTTAGAAGCGAGGCAACCTGGGGTGGTGGTTGGGGCACTGGCGCGGCAACGGGTGGCTGGGGTGCAGCAGGCGTCTCCGCAGACGGCTTGGATGAAGCTCCCACAGAGGCGTCAGACGTCTGGGATTCGTTCGCTGAAGCAGCAGCAGCAGCTTTCTTCTTGCCCTTGCCCTTCTTCTTGGTCGTCGTCGCGGACGATACCGACGGCGCGGTGACCGGGATGTCCACCTTGGGTGCGTCAAAGTCGCCGGGAATGGCGTCCGCGACCGCGGGAGCTACTTTGACAGCCTCCTTGACCTTCTCCTGCTCGTCCTTTGGCTCGTCCTTCGCCTTGCCTTTAGCTTTAGGCTTCTTCTTTGAAGGCTTCGACTTGTCCGCCAGGGACCCAGCCTCTTGCGACGAGGCAGCAGCGGGAGACGAGAGCTGAACGACGGCGAAGCTTGCTGCAGCGGCGACCACAACAACAGTTCCGACTGTTTCAATGGAGACGTCGCCGAATAAGCTGCTCTGTGTATGACCCATATTACAGTTGAGAGTAGAAATTGAAAAGGGAGTGAAGGAGTGGATGAACGGGTCGTTCGGAGGTCAGAGAAAAAGAGAACCGCGGTGGGAAGTGACGTGGAGAGCAAGTAACCCAGAATGGGAACCTCTCATTGGTCCCTTGGTCATGCGCGTCTACATGCATAAATAACGCGTCCCTCAGCGGAGCAAAGCGAGGGGTATCAACGTGTATAGTGGTATTGGTATTTTAATTATACAGCTGAATGATAGTTCTGTAAAGCTAGGCTGACGTTGAGTCCTTGTTGGATAAGTACTTATGTAGAGTACTTGAAGTTCAAGTATACAGAAGGGTGCAAGGGGCTGCGCTAAAAATATATAACGTGGAAAGCAGCTTCGACATCGCGTATATGGCATACAGAGCGAGGGTATCTTGAACAAATGTAAAATACAGCAAATGAAGGTGGAAAAAGAACAAAGCGCATTAATCAATGTCATCGAGATCGGTACTCACGCCAGAAAACCTTAACTGGTCTGATGCCAGCCCATCCCCACCCTTCAAATGAAGGGTGCCCCCCGCTCGAGCACTCCTCTCCAATAGATCATCCCACATATCAGCCTTTTCTTGCTCCGTCCAAGCCGACTTTGGCACAGGTTTATCCCGGAACTGCGCTGTAAGAGGTGTGGTCGCTGGTCCAAATGTACTAGCATACGACTTAGGCCGAGCAGTAGCATGTGAGGCTGTGGACGTGCGCCTGAGGTCAACACTCATGGTACCAGCAGCTGAATCTGGAAGAGGAGGAGCCGCGGGTGGAGGGGCAGGCGAGGTGACGCGGCTTGTCGAAGTAGATGACGAAGGACTGGGTCTATGTGGACTGCGTGAAGGTCGGGGTGGCGCCGGCGGTGACATTGGTCTCTTCGTGTCATCCGGTGACGCGGTGGATGTCGATTTACGACTGGGAAAAGTATTTATGGGGGCATTGGTGGAAAATGCGGGAATAGTCGGGGACGGGGCTTGACTGCGATCCTTCGGCGCTTTCCGTAAACGCTGACTAGGAGGCACAGGAAGAGACGGCAAGGTAGGAGGCTCTATACCCATACCCATGCCCGAGGGTCGTGTCCATTTTTCGGGCGAAGATGTAGACCGTCTGGGGCGGAGTCCAGGTTTTGCGGCCCTTTCACCCTCCACGGAGACTCGCATCGTTAGTTTGTAAAGTTCATTAGGAGGAATGATGTTCTGCCCTACAACGGCGTTCGGCATCGGTGGAATTTCATCTCCATAAGACGACGTTGATGAACGTTGGGATTGTGTACGATTAAAGAATTTTGAAGACGCAACGTCGGAAGAGACGGGAGACGAAGAGCGGGTGGTCGTACTAGGCCTCGTACCACCTGATGATGTGGACGACACCACTGTGGTAGGACGTACAGTGACAGTCGACAAGGAGGCTCTGGGCGCAGACAGGGAAGAACGCGTCTGCGCAAATTTCGACAAAAGTCCGGGATTATGAGAGCCGTATCCGTCAATTGACTTCGGACCTCGCGTCTTCTCCAGGTAGTCCTTTGGAATAGCAGGTACCGGTGGTGGAGGTCAGTGGGAGACTCATCGACATATCTATCCCGTAGACCGCCCGTACTTATCCGCTTCATCAACTTCCACAATTTACTTCCGCTGCCAGAGCCAACTTGGCTCTGATTTTCGCGACCTAGGAGAGTTGTCGAGGGTATCGTCGTGCTTTGGTGTGGAGAGTAAGCTACCATTGATGGGAGTCTTTGAAGGCGTTAAGTTTTCGAATGGCATGGCGTGCTTCTCGATGGAGACCTTCAAGTCTTTCGCCACCTCTTCGCCTTTCAGAGACCCTTTCCGATGTTGGCCCCGCCTCTCCTGAAGGCTCATACGACCGCGTTCCTCACGACCACGCTCCTCTAGCTCGATGCTCTTATCTTTGTCGTGTTCCCTGTCCAAAGTCACAGGTGGGGGAGGCTCGACTCTCTCCCACTCTATATCGTCCGCCGCCATACTGCCTTTCCGCCAGCGGCCAGACATCTTACGGCTCAAGGTCTTGCCTAGTCCGCTACTGCTAGAAGTTTTCGGAGGGAGACGCGGCTTCCCGACCGTTACGCTGGCCGTCCTCTCGTGGTGATCCAACCCGAGCCCTGCTCCAAGACCAGCAACGAAACCGGAACCCAAACTCAGTTCCGACCACGCATCCTCCGGACCTCCGACCGCGACAATCTTACCCGACCTGGATCCGAAGACAGTATAGTATGGCGTCGAGGGAGGCGTAGCATCCTCGGAAGCAAGTGGTGGCGCATCGGTTGTAGGCAGGGACGAAGAGCTGTGCGTATTGGCTTTGATCGAGGCGGCCGGACTACTACTCCCAATCCTTTCGGTTTCTCCAGACGACTTTTTGTCCTTCTCCTCTTGCTGCTGTTTATACGCCATAATAAGCGCGCTCGCAGGTGTCAAACCATTCCCAGTAGGGCTGGGGGAACAGGCTCTCGTTGTCGAGGTAGAGGGCTCATAGAGACTGATCTTGGCTTCGAAGAGCTTGAGCCGGTCGTCTTCAGCTTCGCCTCAGTGTATGATGCCGGAAAAATGGCGGGGTTCGGGGCCTTGTTCCCCGTGCTTGGACGGCGCCTCAAGACATTCCTCTGTCGTTTGTCCGCTGATAGCGAACGCTTGACTGTCGTCGGTAAGGGAAGCTTGGGACCACCCGATGGATGGTCGTCTTCTGCGTCGGAATTAAGACCCGCGTCCGTTACGGGAAGGCTGTTGATGGCAAACGAAGTGCTCATCCTGCCAGGCGAGCTCCGGTAGCCGCCACCACCCATATCATCGTCACTACTGACCACAACTCCCACAGTGGTTTTCCTCCTGTTGCTCGACACATGACCCATAGAGCGATACCCTTCAGAATCGGATGCGGATAGAATGGAGGCTGGTTTCGAAAGCAGCCGCTTCATGTCGTCAATTGCGAGGCGTTGAGGAAGGGAATCTAATGCAGGAGATGCTAAAACGCCTTTGCCACGCGGAGAATCACTGAGGTTGCGCCGACTTATCGAAGCCGCTGAAGATAACGAAGTCGATGGCGTCCTCTGTGGCGTAGGAGAGCTACGAAACTGTGACGTAGAGGGCGCGGACAAAGACGCTGACGGTGGAGCCATTGCCATATTCGGAGTTTTTGTGGAGGAAGGACCATGCTCGGGCGAGTCTCTTGAACGAGACCGTTCATATTCTCCTGCGCCAGCGGAGAGCGTCTGATGAATGGGATGAGGTGGAAAACATTCAGTGGATACTGGCACGTCCCGTCAGCACGAAAGCAATGTATGAAGAGATGTAAACGAACGTGTCGGGCGTAGGGGCTTGGAAGCCATTCCAGGGCGAAGACTTGGGGAAGAAGACTTTGCAGTCACTGGTAAAAGAATTAGGCCAGTCTTCACGATAAGACGAAGGTTAGTGGACGCACAGGGTGGTCTTGTGTGGGAAGGACTTGGAAAGGCCGATTTGAGGGAGGAAGAGGTAGCTGCTACATAGCACAATGATTAGCTTTCGGTTTGTATCAAGGAGATGAGATCGTACTACTAGCGTTATGTGCTATGAAGGACGACTCGAGCTTGGGTGGCCCGGAAGTGGTGATAGCTTTCGTTTAAATGTCAGCGGAGTGGGAGATGTGAGACAAGAGGAGAGGACACACCTTGTGTCTTTTCCGATATAGCAGGTGCACGTCTCGCCGATGAAAATGCTAATCAGGGTTGCTGTATTCAGTACTTGTCAGTGACATTGGATATTATTCACATACTGTTTTGAGTAGAGGGCTGACCGGGGTACTTCGAGGTAGATGCTGAAGAAGCTGCAGGGAAGTTAGACCAGGAAACATTGATGAAATAATTATAGGTACCAGAGGGCGCCGGCAAGGACGATGATTCCGCTACATAACACGGGTAAATGAGCAATTTATACAGCAGTGCAAGTTATCACTTACGGGACCGACGGTTCCTCGACGACGTGTAGGATGTGAAATTAGAAGCATCGACAACTGTTCCGCAGTGTGAGGAAAAGAAAGTACGCGCTGAGAAGAACGCACAGTTTGATTCCGCTGTCCGTGGCCGTTCCTCCTTCTTGGATGAAAGATCGCGAGGACTTGAGGACATTGGCGAAGCTGAGCCAGAGCCTTGTGCCGCCTTTGCTCGTGGGCCGATTGGCGATGGTAAACCTCGCGTTGAGGATGTTGGGGCAGCAAGGGATGGTGCGGTAGCTGGTCGTCGGACTTTCGAGGGTGTTGAAGGACTGGAAAGAGCGCGAGCTCGGGTAGAAGTAGAACGATCAGCTGGAGGACGGGCTGAAATGGAGGGTAAGGGTCCGGATATATCATCACCAGGCTGACTCTGCATAGGCTGAGATGGGGTGTGTTTAGGCGCGTTGGTAATATGCTTGCGAGTACTTGTAGAAGGAGTTCCATCAGTTACTAGGGAGTGCCCGTTGCCTGACGGTGTCGAAAGAGTAAGGGAGGGTTTGGGGCGTCGCGACGGTTGACGATTAGTTTCCGGTTTGGAAGGCGCAAACGACATGGACAGATATATTCTAAACGTCGCATTGTTTAGCGGGGAAGCGTGGCCAGAAAATGACACTCACAGAGCCAAAAGAACGTATTAGAGGTCTAGAATAGCGTTCAGAACGACGATAGCCTGGGCCCGGTGTGAGCAAATGCGCTAGAGGGAAAGCAGACGGGCACACATGTTTTATTACTTGAGGACAACTGCAAGGTGGGCGTCCTGTCAAATTCGTCGCCTCGAGGAACTGGGATAGGAGGCTGCACGTGTAGAATATGACAAGGTGAACGTAAGGCCGAACGTCGCCAAAACTGTGTTCAGAAGTCGGAAAGTATGGCCAGTATACAACAAGAACGAGGGACGACTGCCGGCGGAAGGGCAGGAAATGTATGGAGGACTCTGCACACGGTAAAGAACGACGAGGGTAGGAGAATCAGGAACTGGCTGCTATTTTTTCGGGGTGAATACTAGACACGTGAGAAAGGAGTTGTTATGTTTTGTTTCCGCCGAAGCCCTTCGCCATGGGAACCTTCAATTGGCGAGGCACCAGAAAATCCTTGGATATTATTGGACGATACGGGATTGGCGCAAAGTATACCTTCACTTGGCGAGGCTAAGGCGCAATAAACATTATCTTTAGCTTCAAACTCAGACTGTACAACTCTCCTGCGTGTCTAAACGCCGACCTAGGCACCGAAGCGTTGAGAAGGACACGGACGTTCTCCCTGAGTTTTCTACGTAGAGACTTCCACGCTCAGGTTGTCTGCGACCTGCGATGCACATGGTGTCAGAAGAACACAGAGAACTGAACAGGACCACGAGGGTATAATGAATTTGGGCAACCGAAAGGCGGATTTGGACTGTCAATGTCATCGCCGCGCCTAAGATCAGCCACGCTTGTTATGACCGGCCTCGCCCATCAACGCCACAAAAGAATCCGAAGACTTCCTTGAGGAAATCGCGATCCTTCTAAGAGCCCATACTAAACAGGTCTTTCGGGTGCCTGGCTGCTAAGCAGTAAAGTGCGCGAAGTGACATGGCGATGACGCCATCCGGTATTGCCGGATGCTCGTGCCCGCCATCCCGCCAGCGGCCATTTGTGACAAGCACACCAGATTTCCTTTATGTCGCGATCGACGAGCAGACCTGAATATAGTTATTGAGTTGACAGCTGTTTTTTTTTGAATCCATTTATAACCCATTGTACAACAGTACACGTCAGAGTACGAGCGCGGTAGGAGGTTATCATCTGGCTGCTCGAGTGTCTCGGAGAGGCAGTCAGGATAGTCGGGTTGCGACGATCCTTGTCGTGTTATGCGGATCTCGGTGGGGATGTACGTGGGTGCATAAGTTCTTGGAACATGGCATCCTGTAAGGGATCGCGTGAGGCAGCATGCGGACGCGGAGGTGAACGCTACTACCATTAGTTGTCCTACTTGTGTATCACTATCATCTCGGCACTAAGATTAAGCACTCACTTGAATGTAGGGGGCTCGCGAGTCATTTGATGGGGGTGAACTCTTAAGATTCAGTGGGTGAGCTTGTTACAGCTGGTTACCAGGTAGACACTTTCTCAACCTTCCACCAGCGACTTTGCCACTGGCCAGCATGAAGCTACAGCTTTGTGTCTCTTCTTGGACACTGTTTCCCCCCATGGCGCGAGACGGGCCCCCGAACTCGTTGATCATGTCGACGTCAATCGCGAGGGAGGAGCACATGTAGGTAGACAGCATATGTAGTGCTCAGTTGGAGCATTGTTACTTGGACAGCCAGTACTCCGCCAAACAATGTATCTTTGGCGACGGTGACACTCCTTTCCCGCTCCTCCTGCCGACCATTACCAAGAATGGCAGGCCGCGCCGACAGTGCCGTGGTATCCGCATCACCGTCCTAGTCAGGACGCGTTTATTTGACCTTGCTTCTCTATCCGCCAGGAACCCGAAAGACCTGTTTAGTCCCGCCTCATCCTTCTAATGCGCGGGATAACGGTTAATGATACTGTGGCGTTTGCGCTTAGTATGCCAGTGGTACGATTCAGAGTGACAGAGTATACATAATTTGATACGCTAGCATATGGTAGAGTCAGATTCAATTCAGTCCAGATGGAAATCCACATACCTATATGGAGGTGACCCACGGAACGAAGTTTTGACAGACGGAATAGGCGCTAAAAATCGGAGACGCGTCCTTTGAAACTCCAATCCCCGTCATCCTCTGTACTCCATCGTCTGACCGGTTCTTGTTTGGGCCCGCCCTCCTCACCCGTGACTGGATTGATGTTTCCCTCGAAGGCCGGCTTCACCGGTTTGCGCGCATCCGGGTGCAATGCCAATTCAGCCTCAATTTCAGATTTCGTGCCGCGCACCAACAGAGGCTGCTGAGCAATACGCTGCAGTTCCTCAAATTCCCGCTGCTGATCTCGAGGCAAAGGAGGTGGGGATGGCCGTTGGTTTGAGATAAACCGTAGTGAGATGGCCCGATTACGAGAAAGACTAGATCGTGCTATCTGTCGGAACATACTGAAAGCTACGAGAGCGAGCCTTGGCTGTCGAGTGTCAAGTAATGATGGTGGGAAGTGGAATGGACGATCGAGATCGGCTGGTCATTGACTCAGCAACACGACTCACGTGCTCCAAGTGACCTCTTTTAACGCGCTCATCATGTCTTTGGATCTTCCAACACCAGACGCTTTCCCCGCATTTCCATATTCCCCTCCATATGACATCCAAGTTGATCTTATGCGCCACCTTTACTCGTCGATCGAGCAGAGAAAGGTGACCATTATAGAAAGTCCAACTGGAACGGTGCGCTGCTCGAAACTGAGTATCTCAATATTCACGCTCTGCTCAAACAGGGAAAGACTCTTAGTCTTCTATGTGCTAGCCTTACCTGGCTTGCGGATGAAAGGAGTCGCGCTCGGAAGGGAAAACTGGCAGCCCTCGCCGGCGCGGAGGATGGTATGTTGTCATGTTCGTCGACTACGAATCGTGTGGATTGCTGATCAACCTTCTTAAGAGACAGATTGGGTGGCCGTTCAGACACGCAAACGAATACAGAGAGAATACGAAACAAAGGAACACGATTATAATGAGAGACTCGCCAAGGCGCGTCAGAAAGAGATGGAGCTGAAGAAGCAGATGAAAGCACGCGTCGTAAAGAAGCCTGTGAGTGAGGTCCTACTGAAAATAAATGCACTACTGATTCCAAGTTTTAGAGACTGAACTCTGCTAAAGCAACGCCTGTGGTGGAGGAAGAAAACGATGATATCTTCCTACCTGACAATGAAGAGCCTGACGAAGACGATAATCTGTCTCCAGCTGTCAAGGCTCTTATGGCCAAGTAAGTCAAAATTATTTGTGCCATGTCCCATTGAGAATTGTTTACTAGGTACGCGAAGGGTACAGCACCCTCCATTGCAGACGAAGAAGAGCTCACTTGTACCAAAATATATTACGCATCGAGGACTCATTCACAACTGATGCAGGTCGTACCCGAACTTCAACGATTGAAACTTTCAGTCTTACCGGGCGAGAGTTGTTCGTCAAATCCTCCGACTCTCGGCAAACGAGGAGCTGCAGGCATCAGCGAGGACGACGTACCAATATCTTATACGCGCACCGTATCTTTAGGCTCGAGAAAACAGCTATGCATCAACGAGGACCTTCGTCGCAAGAAGAAAGATTTGGACGAGGCGTGTAGGGAACTTTTAGATCGTAGGTTCTCCTGTCGCTCTGTATTTCGCCGGCTGAAAAAGGTCAGAGAAGGGTGATAACCGTTGTCAATACCTCCCCACACTCGACGACGAAGGCCGGATACACGATTTTCGTGATCAGATTCTGGTAAGCTTTCGTGCATTTCCTTCTGCGTACAGCCCCTCGAAGTAGTATACAGGCAGCTCCCAAGGATATCGAAGAGCTCGCGACTGCCGGAAGCATGTCCAACATCTGTCCGTACTTCGGCTCGCGCCGAGCAATTCCTCAAGCCGAATTGGTCACATTACCGTACAATTTGCTTCTGCAGAAATCTGCCAGAGAGGCCTTGGGAATCGACTTGACAGATCAAGTAGTCGTCATTGACGAAGCACATAGTACGTTGGCCGTTAAATTTTCAGATGGGCTCCTCAAAGACACGTTCCAAACTTCAGATTTGATCCCCACACTGCTTTCCTTGTCAACCCACAAAGTTTCATTTCATGTTCTAGCTACTTCGCTCCACCAAGTGTGCGTTTACATGTCAAAATTTCGCAACCGACTTTCGCCAGACAATTTATTACACCTGAAGCGTCTCGGAGCATTTTTGGACGCGTTGAAGAAGTATCTCCTCATGTGGAAAGAAGCCGACGCGAGGAAAACGCAAAAGGTAGACATTATGTCTGTGGCTGAGCTGGTTGGACGACTGGGGACGAAGGCAGCCTCTATAAACTTGTTGGACGTGAGCAAGTACATGAAGAAGAGTAAGGTAATAATTCTGAAATATTTGTCTTTCGCACAACGCTTATGGTATTCTCAGATAGCGAGGAAGATCGCAAGCTACTCTGATAAGGAGAACGACAAAAAAGCTGGTCAGTATTAATATCATGATTTCAGCTTAAACGCGGGTGAATAACAGGCTATCAGATCCCTCTAAACCAAATCTCGCGCGAAGGGGGGCCATACCGCCGTTGAATACCGTCGAGGATTTTTTGCTTTCATTGACATCGGCTAGTGACGGCACGTTCTCTCCATCTCGCTAACCTTCGTGATAATCTGACTTGGCAATCAAGACGGTCGTGTCAGTCTTTCTCTAGTCGGACCATCACAAGACGTCGAAATCAAGTATCAACTCTTAAACCCTTCTCCCAGTTTTCTGGAAGTCGTTGACGTTGCGCGTTCCGTTGTATTGGCTGGCGGTACGATGTCACCTGTGGGTCCATATGCGCGTATTCGGCACCACTGGTTGACAACGAACTGTGCAGATTAGCGATGTTGTCAACCAGCTCTTCGCGACTGTCCCTACGAACCGCGTTACAAGTTTTTCTTGCGGACATATCATACCATCAAGCAATCTGCTTGGCCTCGCCATTTCGAAAGGACCGACCGGAACTGATCTAGAGTACAAGTCTGATAAACAGAGCGAGAAACCGGTGGTACGTATGCATGTCAGAAGGCGTGGCGTATTGCCGTATTGACGGTTCCGTTGTTAGATCAACGAGCTCGGACAGATTGTATCCAACTTCATCAATGTTGTCCCAGCGGGCATGATAGTGTTCTTCCCATCGTACAAATTTCTCAACGCAACCAAGGATGTGTGGAAGAGCAGTGGGCAGATTGAGAAGTTTGGCAAGAAGAAAGCGGTGAGCATGACTGACATGGATGAGTATTTTGTCGTTAAAGCCTATGCAGGTTTTCTTCGAACCCGAAGAAGCGACAGCAGTGGAGAGTGTCATGCAAGAGTATGCTGCAGCTGTTCGTGGAGAGGTGAGCGCATTTGCTGTCTTTCTACATTGGACACGACTGACCGAGTTCATAGCGTGATGGCGTAAAAGGCGCTGTTCTGTTCGCTGTCATCGGGGCCAAGTTGTCGGAGGGACTGAATTTCGCCGATGACCTTGCCCGTGCAGTGGTTATCGTCGGCCTCCCTTTCGCCAACTTGGGTTCCCCAGAGCTTCGCGAGCGTATGAAGTATGTCAAGCGTCTAGAAGAGAAAGGAGAATTAAAAAGGTTACCGGGTCAGAAAGATGCAGCCGCGGAGTTGTACGAGAATATGTGTATGAATGCCGTGAATCAAAGCATCGGTGAGTTGGAGTCAGTTTGGCGAGTCTACCTCTGTTGACAACCTCTGCAGGTCGGGCGATTCGTCATCAGGGAGATTGGGCAGCTTTAGTGCTCTTGGATAGGCGTTACTCGTCGAGCGCGATAAAGAATAAGTTGCCAAAGTGGATCGCGGCAGATATGAAGGTGGCTCAAACGTTCGGCCAGGCGATGAAGGAGATGGGTTCGTTCTATAGAAATAAGAAAGCTTCGGTCTAGAGCAGAGAAACTGAGACAGATCAAATTCAGTTTGGGCGCGATCACGAAAGCGCGTCGCGGTTTGGCTCCTACCTTGCGGAAGTGGATGAAATTATATTTTATGAGAGAACAGAGTATAGGATTGTTTGTCGGCCACCTCGAATACAAGGTTAAGAGAGCTCCTAAACGAGACCTTCCACGGCATTCCTTGATCGCGTTGCATCAGACAACGGTTGCACAATGACATCGGCGGCAGGAGCAATGCAAATCATGAACAACGCGGTGGGAAGCCGGTGTTTTGTTTAGACTCCGATCGTCTGTTCCATTCCTTCACTTTCTTTACTAGGACGTCCTTGAAGCGGTGTTCTTTGCTTTTTCTAGCGGGAAACAGCCGTCCTGTAATGCTGGAATGGGGTTCTTTTCCTCCAGGAAGCCCGACGACGACTATGCGAACGGCGATAAGACCGTCGTTCGAGTTATACGGTCTCGTTTCGTGAGTACCATTTCAACAGACACTACAACGTATTGATAAGGTTACCTGTTCGCCTTCTATCCCTTCCTTCCTTTAACGCCACCTTCTGGATTTGCGCCTAGTATGGGAAGAATAAAGGAAAAGAACGAGAGGCCAGTGATGGGACGTTCGTTGCTCCTGCGAGCTCAGCGGCTCAAACTCTATCGCACCCTTCGACATCGCTCGGGAATGGACATGTGCTCGCTGCATCCCCGCAGAAAAGGGTCGGAAACAACACGCGTCTTACTCATGGCACATCTGGCTCCCCCGCGTCGAAAACAGCCACTACTAGTAGTATGGCGCCACCACCCTCTATCCGGTCCACCTCCGCCCGCTCTGCCAAGGAGAACGTCAGCGCCATCGCCCGCCCTCTCCAAGAAAGCCAGCTGACAATGCGACGTACGGTCCCTCCTTTCCATCAACCAACATCATTTTAAACCTTGCCTTAGCATGACATTGGCCCAACGTCTCAATGAGCTCGCAGCTGCAAATTCGGATGGTCTTCTCAAGTGCGTGTCATTTGTCACATAATATCCTAGTATTAAGGAACCACACCAGCGATGATGAATATCGGATGCTCCGCCAAAATCTCTTTGAGCGTTTCGCAACCAGTAGCACGGTTCCATCGGAAGCACCTGTCGTTCCGGCCATTCCTCGCCATCAAAGCCAAGGCAGTGAAGGCGGTCGGAGTGAGTTGGCATGATCGTTTCACACTACTTGCGCTCATCAAATTTACAGCTTCCACGACCTCACGCCCGCCTTCAAACTTTGTGGTCGAAGTACCTCGATCCCCGTCAATACGATCCAAGGGTTCCGTCTCCTCCTTTTTTCGCCGCTCTAGTAGCAATACTCGTCGGACCCCAGCTGGCTCAAAGGATTTCAGTGATACGTCGAGCATCTTCTCCTCGACGTCAGGGACGTCAAATATCTTCAAACGTCTCACCAAGAAAGCGAGTACCTCTTCTATAGCGTCCATGAGGACGGAAGCTTCACGTCCCGCTGCTGATACCATGTCAATAACATCGCGCCGGACTGGTATACACGTAGCAGATCGCGGCGACTATAATAGTCTTCCCCACCTTCCATCCGCTTCACGTTCTACGGCGTCCAGTATTCGCCGATTTGCCACGCCACCATCATCGTTTCCTGGCGGCAAAGTTTTGGCAAGCGATCCTAAATATACTGGCCATGTTCAGGATGTTTTTGAAGAAGAAAATCTGAAGGGTTCTGGGGAGATTAAGCAAGAGTTGGCGGCGGTTGATGCGGAACGGAAGAGGCTGATGGATGCCTTCAATGGCCTCGAGCTCACAACCTTGACGAAACGAAATAATCAGAGGAAGACCCACGACGATGGCAGAGATTTGTCGACTTGGACGTTGATTCCTAGTCAACGGCGGGGTGATAGCGACGCGACCTCTGTACGGTCGGGTAACTCCATGAGTACAACGTACACGGGTCGTCGGGTCGTGCGCCAAAAGACTAGTTCCAGTCTGGCCACCATGTCGTCTAAGCCTGGCTCGTTGCACCGAAAGAACTCCATTTCCAGTATGTCATCTGGCAAAGGGATGCCATCAACAAATGGAGGCGTAGCACCGCCTCCAGTTCCGTCGTTACCCATCAGCGTTGCACTGGGAAGCGGCTTTAACAACAGTAGTTCAAGCATCAATCTTTCGCGTAGTACGGGACATCTACCCATGACATCCGTTCCGGAGGATGAGGCCAAGTCGGTGTCTGGACATTCATCCAAGTCTGGTGCCCAGAGACAGAGGGATGAGGCGGACCAGGAGCTGGAGCTGGAGATGGAGGACATTAGGAGACGGCGGCAGGAAGTGAGTACGCGGTATGAGGCGCGTATGGAATACTTGCGGGCCAAGTTGAAAGGCGCACAGTTGCACGAGAAACTGATGAAAAAGTGACGAGTACTTGATCCGTTGTTGTTGATAAGATAGCATATACCCGGCAGTTGCCGTTCCGTTCTTTTAATATTATTCCACTTTGACATCTGACATCTGACATCCTTTGTTTGAGCTCCATTATCAGTTGCGCTGGTCGACAACGACGATATCGACGATACTTTCCGCTGTTCTACGATGTCCCATTACCAATCGTCGTCCTCGTCGGACGACAGTGACGAGCCTGCGTCGTCGACGCCAACTCCTCACAGTCGCCTTCGCCGTTCTGACAGCCATGTCTCCCGTCGTTCGGCAATGGAGGCCCCATTTCACCACCATCAGGGGACCTCGCATTCCCAACCGTCGCCGTCGCCGTCTACGAGACGACCGCCGCCTCTTGTACGCGCTTTGTCTGCTCACTCTGCTCGCCGAGCTACACGAAGCGCGAGTCTCAGCAGTGCGTACAGAGGCTTTCGCGATGACGAAATATTCAGCGAGGACGACGAAGACGAGGGTCCCGCCGAGCGAGCCGAAAGGCGTCGTCGCAATGGAAAGAGTGCGGTTGTCGATGACGTCGCCGAGGAGGGCGACGATGAGCAAGCCAATACATCGGATGTCGAGGAGATCACCCTTAAGGAGCGTCAGGCGTTGATCAACGTTGAGCATCCCTTTGGGCTGCCCATCTGGAAGCCTGCTCTTTACAAAAAGTCTCGCTCTGTCACTCGTTACGCGGACGAGGCCCTCCACTCTGTCCCATCGGCCCAAGCAGAGCGCCATCTCCTTCCTGGCAATATATTCTGGGCGGTCGCATTTGGATGGTGGCTCGCACTTGCTTGTTTTGCGGTTTCTGCCATCCTCCGCGTCATTCCCAATGGAGGAGATCGATATTCCTCGCTCATATTCGGGTTGGGTTGGTACCTGGTCTGGCCCTTCGGAAAGTACGTCGAAGGCGACTCGGAGGAGGTGGAGGAACACGATCATGAACAAGGCGAACAGGATGATTTGCACAAGCGGCAGATGAGCGACGACTCTGGAATCACAGTCAGAGGCGTGGACGACGCGTCTCGTACAATCCGTGGACCAGGCCATTCGACCATCCCCGCTCATCATGTTCAGACTTTGTCTTGGGAACCGGTCATCATTCCCGGAGAACACACCTCGCTTCTTCAAGCCGTTGAAGAGGTGCATTCTCCGCCCCTCCTTCCAAGTCTTACGGTGCGACACTCTCTGAGGCCTCCTCCTCGGATAGTTCGATTGAGATCAACCAAATGGACTCGGCTGCTGTCCTAGGCAAAGTGTGCTTCTGGGTATTCTTGGTGTGCATCATTGCACCCTTGATGCTCATCGTTTGCCTCGTCTGCTGGGGTTTGGTTGTTACGATTCCCATGGCCAAGCTCAACTGGGCGCTTCTCAAATATCTCTTTGAACAGCCGGATGGTCTCCGATTCTGCGCTGCTCCTGCTGCCGTTGTCGTAGCGGAAGAGGCTGGGGAGACGGAAGCTGCAGAAGCCGGCGTGCCTCATTTCTCTGTGAAGCGTCCGCGCATCACCCCTGGTCAAATCGCACCCTCCGGTTCATCGAAGGTTCTCCTTTGCACGTACCGCGCGGTTGGATTGAAGTACTACAAGTACACTGTCGGTGGGGTCAACATTCTCTTCGTCAACCTCATGTCCGTCGTGTTCTTCGCCATATTCGACGGGATAGTTTTGCTTCCCGTGGTGGAGAAAATGGAGGAGCACGAACAGCATGTCCCCCCTTCCTTGCGATGATCGCGTCCCAATCTCTTATCTTTGTTCTATCCTTGCTCAGCGTCATCCCTCTCTCGTACTTCATTGGTATGGCAGTCGCCTCAATTTCAGCTCAGTCTTCCATTGGTATGGGTGCCGTCATCAACGCCACATTCGGCTCCATTATCGAAATCATTCTCTACGCCATGATGCTCATTCAAGGCAAGGGCCATCTCGTCGAGGGCTCTATCGTCGGAAGTTTGTTGGCTGGCGTTCTCTTGATGCCGGGTATGAGCATGGTCAGCAGCGCTCTCAGACGCAAAGAACAGAAGTTCAATGCAAAGAGTGCCGGCGTGACGAGCATGATGTTGATTATGGCGATTATCGGAACTTTGGCTCCCACTTTGTTTTATCAGATCTACGGGAACGTAGGTGCTGTTTGAATCTTTTGCCCGCTCAATTCTGACCACGATTAGTTCCAATTAATCTGCAAAGACTGCCCCTCAGCGCCGGGCCCAGGTCGAACGAACATGCCCTGGGTTTGCGATCAGTGCTACTACAAGCATCCGGATCCCGTCGAAGACCCTTTCTACCAATCCACGGTTAAGAGCTTCATGTACTTTTGCGCTGTTATCCTCGTTTTCGTAAGTTTCAGCTTTCTCTGTTATATTTTGTCATTCAACGCCCTTCAGTCCTATCTGATAGGGTTGTGGTTCTCGCTTCGGACTCACGCTTCCCAAATCTGGCAGAATCCACAGCAGGTCTTACATCAGGAGTTGCCGATTCATCAACGCCAGTCGATCTATCACCGCCTGATTCCTCCAAGTCTGGTTGGAAAGGATAGTCGTGCAAGAATGAATGGACGTCCGGAAACCCCTTCGTCTCAGCGGCCCTGTTCTTCCAACCCGTCATCTTCCCCGCTCGCACCTCGCCGGGTTTCGTATGTACCTCACTCTGCGCCTGGTTTCACTCCAGCCACGGAGAGTGTTGATCATGCAATGCTGGCAACGGATATCCCTCACATCCAGCTGCCGAACACAATGACTAAGGACGATTTCACCCGTGCTGTCGCTGTTGCGACTGTCAGCGCTTTGCGCCAGCACCATGCCATACCTCACTCTCCATCTGCGCCACGAGTATCTGTTGAAGGCGAGGCAGCAGAAGGTGGTCATGGTGGACACGATGCGCCTTCTTGGAGTCGGACAACTAGTGCTACAGTTCTAATGACTTGCACCTTTCTCTATGCCATCATTGCTGGTACGACCTTTCATCCTGGACGAGGCTGATTTACAACTGATATCGCTCCCCAGAAATTCTTGTTGATGTCGTTGACGTGATTTTACAAGGATCTGGTATTGATGAGAAATTCCTTGGTGTCACTCTTTTTGCTTTAGTACCAAATACGACGGAGTTCATGAACGCTATATCGTTCGCTCTGAACGGAAATATTGCGCTCAGGTAAGTCTTGTTTACCTTTTCTTTGCAAATTTGTTAATGCCGCTCGCAGTATGGAAATTGGTTCCGCTTACGCGTTACAAGTCTGCTTGCTTCAAATCCCCGCCATGGTGGCGTTCTCTGCCTGGTGGGCGCCAGACCAGATGGGAGCGGTTGCCAAGACTTTCACGTACGTTATACTGACTTTCATGTCGACCGCAAATTAATTTGTGTGCAGGCTGATCTTCCCGAGATGGGATGTTGTTGCCATTATCCTATCGATGTTCTTGATGACATACACCTACATCGAGGCGAAGAGTAACTATCACCGTGGAAGCATTCTCATACTCAGGTACGCCCCCCTTCTGTGTCTCTTTAGCAGATCTTCAAACATCTTTTATAGCTACCTCGTCGTGATTGCAGGCTTCTACTTTGCACCTCAACCTCAAGATTTCGATACCGACAACTTCCTTTCTTCGTTGACGGAATTTTCCTCTTTGACTAAACTCCAGTATGCTAGATGGTACCTGCTTTCATGGTGGCCATTCTAAGTCGCATCGCGCATGGACTACGGACTCTTTACGAGGACCATTATAGCTGTTATTACTTTAACTTAAGTTAACGACCCGTTACGACTTGCACGACCTCTCATGCTTAGCTTACACGTAGCCTTACCCTTAGATGACTGTTTAACGACATTTAATACATACATTTTGTGGATCCAATTTCATCATCCAAAAGTTGATGAGCGCCGATGCAGCGGTCATCTCGGTCATTTCTCTCTTCCCACCACCATCACTATCACTTTCTCTTTCTTTCCTCACTGGCGTGTTTCCTTTTTTCTTTCGGAGCTTCTCTAGAGGTATCATTACGGCCAAGTCTCTTTCCGTAATTTGGACTTGACGCGATGCCATCCCCACTTGCACAAGGCGCTCAAGCGAAACCAAGCATTCTGTTAAACAGCTGGCGTTTGTCATTTTTGGCTTTACTTTTTGCAGTGGCCTTCTCCTTTTTGTTCTACCCAACGGAACACACTACTACTCCAGACCCAAAGATCAATGGCGACGCGTTCGAAGTTGTGGATTTGCCTGGGAGAGGCAAAGGCGTCATTGCTCTTCGCGACATTAAGGCAAGCGCGTCCACAATGTCTGTTCTTTGTGTTCTCACACCCGGCGTTCTAGCAAGGCGAGCTGCTCATAAGAGAGAAGCCCTTGTTCATCATTCCGCGTGTCTTGGACGGGGACCCCAGGGTGTTTATAGCCCAGAAGATTCAAGCGCTGGACGATGTTGGTCGAGCGGCACTGTATAACCTATCCTACGTCAAGTTCCCCTCCCATCTTGTCCCAGAAGAGCATCCCACCGAAGTAGGATTGGCGATTATTCAGACGAACGCGGTAGCTGCTGGCGACGGCATTGGGCTATTTCCGCGTATGGCGCGACTGAATCATGGCTGTTCGAGCGCTTTCAACGCTGTTTATTCATGGCGGACTGCAGAGAGGGAGATTGTTGTCCATGCTCTGAAAGATATCGCCAGGGGACAGGTGGAGGTTCTTTTCAGCCCAATCGACCGACGAAGCTGACTTCCCCTCAGGAAATACTTACCGTCTATACCGATACTAAAAGACCGCGGAGTGAGCGAAGGTGAGCTTCAGATCTTTCTTAAATACGTGTATTAACACGTCGCAGAGATTACCTATCAGCCAGCTATGACTTTGAGTGCATGTGTGCTGTGTGTTCACTGCCGGACGCCCAGTCCGTGGAATCCGACAGACGTCTTATAGAGATGTCGGGCGTGTACAACCGTTTATCTACTTGGGGCACGAATAGCATTAGCGGAAGCGAGGCTATCCAAATTGTGCGCCAGATCTGGGCCTTGGGTAATCAAGAGGGATACTGGAGCGAAAGGGGACAGCTCGCTGCAGACGCTGCTCAAGTTGCATCTGCGCACTCCGAGTAAGCCACCTTCTGTCCGTAAATCATAAATTGGTGGTAATCATACTTGCAGCGGATCTGCGGTGCGGGCATGGGCGGGGGAGGCCATGAAATGGTTTGCTTACGAGCTCGGAGAAGATGATGTCCGCGTCGAGCAAATGCAGCAACTCATGATGCGCCCGGAAGAAGCTGGCGCATGGGGTACCAGAACGCGATTAGACGTGGGTGGTCCTAATGCGTCGTGATCGTACTGTCGGAATACCACTTCGTGAGTGGGTCAGCAGTGTTACTCAAAGTCTCTGTGAAGCAGCCATCTGACTTGGTATTTTCGTAGCGTGTGAGCCCCGGAGAACCCGTGTATATTCTGTTTGGCGAATAGGAGATTGCGGGGCAAACATCAGGCACTTTGTTGTTCTTTGTGGGGAAGACGAATATATGGGCCCGCTGTGTTCGCGCACCCGAAGTGTCATCAGTATGTGTTTGTGCAGTTCGGCGATGGCACCATATTGCCTTAATCTGCGCTTTCCTTCGGTTTCGGGCGATCCATTGAATTGCTCGAGGACTAGATCGAAGGCTAGACACAGCAACGCGAAACGAGTGAGAGAAACATCTACTGGAAGATTTGGACACGACAGGATAGCCTACGAGTCCTGTCTTATGAACGTAACGAGTAAGTCCGTATACTATGTCAAGTATAGAGCAAAGCCTGACCTTCATTTCAGATGTTGAATCGATTGCCGTCGTCGATCTTTCAGATGGAGCAGGATTTACCATCAGATATACTCGGGTCGCGTCGCACCGACGTCGACGAATCGCTTGCTTTGAAACGCCTTTTCAAGACCTCTCTGCATAATTGCAGTTGTCTAGACCGAATCTGACTATATATCGCGAATGCCTGGAAAGCTTCAAATTCAGCTTAATCGGGGTAAAGTTGCGCGTTGGAGTGAGCTTAACATCGAGATGCTCAGGCGACTCTGGTTAGAGGCGCTTCATGTGATTGCCGCCGTTTGGTGTACGGGCGGTTGACCTTGGGCGACGGAAGCGCCTCAGCTCCCCTGAAGCTATGCATGAGAAAGGCGATTCCCAGACGCGATTACACCGGACGACTACGTGTTCAGGCGTGTTATGAACATAGAACAAAACGTGTAAGGCAAACGGACTATCAATCAAGCCATCGAACTGAGAAGGTACTAGCTTTGCCAGAGCCGAAGGCTCCGGATGTGATAGGATCAGAGTACCGTACATAATGCATATCATACGAGGCTGCGTTGAATGCATTTTTTTTTTGTGAAATGAGACAGGAACAGGAGAGTTTTTTTGAGCAATACAAGACAGACAGTAATTTTTGTCAAGCAGACGACGCGGGCGGGAGTCCCGTGCATAGTAAGACGTGAGGGGTAAACGGAGGAGAATCCGAAAGTGGAACCGGACGCTATGAACGGGCCCAGAGCAAGTGATACGCCATTTGGTAACCGGAGCCACGTCCCCACGCTCTCTTTGCCTTCCGCTTCCATCACCGCTGCATTTCGCAAGTGAAATCGGCAGCACCGTCAGGTATATATCGACCCAGGTGAGCAGACCCAAACTATTCCGCCCGCCATGGATTCCCTTTCAGAGGCTAACTCTACCACCATCTCTGCAGTCCCCTTCTTCTTGTCGGCCACCATGTCTTCGACATCCTCTGGCGATGTCTTTATCATCATCCTCGGTGTCGTCCTTGCCGCGGCCTACCTATTCCGTGACCAGGTCTTTGCTGCTACCCAGCCCAAGGTGGCAGCAACACCCGCTAGAGAAAACGGCAGTGCCAACCCTCGCGACTTTGTCCAGAAAATGAAGGCAGGGGTGAGTATTTCCCATCATTTTAGTCTAGCACCACTGCTGACCGTGAGTCCAGAACAAACGCCTTGTCATCTTCTATGGTTCGCAAACTGGCACGGCCGAGGAATACGCCATTCGCATCGCTAAGGAGGCAAAGGCCAAGTTCGGGCTCACTTCGCTCGTCTGCGACCCGGAAGAGTATGACTTTGAGAATCTCGACTCTCTGCCAGAGGGCACCGCCGCGATCTTCGTCATGGCCTCGTACGGTGAGGGTGAACCGACCGACAACGCCGTTACTCTCCTCCAGAACTTTAGCGACACTTCATTCGACTTTACCAAGGGTGCTCACAGACTCGAGGGTCTCAAATACGTTATTTTCGGTCTCGGTAACCGCACCTACGAGCACTACAACTTGGTCGCGCGTCAGTTCGACCAGTACCTCTCGGAGATGGGTGCTGAGCGTATCGGCGAGCGTGGCGAGGGTGATGACGACAAGAGCATGGAAGAGGACTACCTTGAGTGGAAAGATGGCATGTGGGATGCGTTCGCCAAGGCCCTCAACGTCGAGGAGGGCCAAGGCGGTGACAGCGCAGACTTTGCCGTCTCTGAACTTGCATCGCATCCGCAGGAGAAGGTTTACCTCGGTAAGCTGTCCTGTTCTATTTTTCCTCTCCCCGTTTTACTCATTTCCGCCGCAGGTGAACTTTCCGCTCGCGCTCTTACAAAGACCAAGGGTATCCATGATGCGAAGAACCCCTTCGCCGCCCCCGTTTCTGTTTCTCGCGAACTATTCCAAGACGTCGGTGACCGGAACTGCGTGCACGTCGAGCTCAACATCGAAGGCTCTGGTATGACCTACCAACACGGTGATCACATTGGTGTCTGGCCCACCAACGCCGAGCTCGAGGTTGACCGTCTCCTTTGCGCTCTCGGTCTCTACGACAAGAAGGACACTGTTATTGGCATCGAGTCGCTCGACCCCGCTCTCGCCAAGGTCCCCTTCCCGTGCCTACCACGTATGCCACTGTCCTCCGCCACTACATTGATATCAGCGCTCTCGCCGGCCGTCAGATCCTTGGTACATTCGCCAAGTTCGCACCCACTCCCGAGGCCGAGGCGTTCATGCGCGAGGTCAACACCAACAAGGACACCTACCACAACGTTGTTGCGAACGGTTGCTTGAAGGTCGGAGAGATCCTCCAGACCGCGGCTGGTAACGATATCACTGGCATCCCCAACAAGGACAATACCACCGTCTGGAAGATCCCCTTCGACATCATCGTCTCTTCCATTCCTCGCTTGCAGCCCCGGTACTACTCCATTTCCTCCAGCCCCAAGCTCTTCCCCAACTCTATCCATGTTACTTGCGTTGTTCTCAAGTACAAGTCGGAGAGCGACAAGGTTCCTACTCGCTGGGTCTACGGTGTCGGTTCCAACTTTTTATTGAACCTCAAGCATGCGTCCAACGGAGAGACCGCGCCTCTCGTTACTATTTCCGGTGTTGCCAACACTGTTCTTCCAGCTTACGCCATCGAAGGACCTCGTGGAGCTTACAGGCAGGAAACTGTCTACAAGTCACCGGTTCACGTACGCAGGTCTACGTTCCGTCTTCCCACTAACCCGAAGAGTCCCGTCATCATGATTGGTCCCGGAACTGTACGTCCGTTTCTCCTTGATTATCGCAGTCTGACTGATATCGGATCTATTTAGGGTGTTGCTCCCTTCCGTGGCTTTGTCCAGGAGCGAGTCGCTCTCGCTCGCCGAACTGTGGAGAAGAACGGACCCGATGCGCTCAACGACTGGGGCAAGATCACACTCTTTTACGGCTGCCGCAAATCGACCGAGGATTTTTTGTACGCTGAGGAGTGGCCAAAGTATGGAGAGGAGCTCAAGGGCAAGTTCACCCTCCACTGCGCCTTCTCTCGGGAAAAGTTCAGGTCCGATGGCAGCAAGATCTACGTGCAGGACTTGATCTGGGACGACCGGGCGAACATTGCGGAGGGTATAATTAACGGCAAAGGCTACGTCTACATTTGCGGTGATGCCAAGAACATGGCGAAAGCTGTTGAGGAGACTCTGGCCAAAATCCTTGGTGAGGCCAAGGGTGGATCTGCCGAGGTTGAAGGTGCTGCTGAGGTGAAGATGTTGAAGGAGCGATCCCGCCTCCTCCTCGATGTCTGGAGTTAGACGACTTGATTTTTTTACTGTCTCATTTATGACCTCCACAGTCCCTCGTGCATTGTTTTAACGTCACTCACCTCCGCTAGTACTACTGTACATACAACTTATTACTTACATGGGTACGCGGCGGGATATACATAATGTCACTGGCATATAGAATCATAGAGATGGAATAGATTCTGTAGCCATTGAGTCAAATAATCAACAACTGGTATATTACACCCCAATTGCCGTGCCGGGAGTACGCGAGAGTAACTTGTCACCGACCTTCATGCTCAGCAGAGCGGCCTCGCGCTCGTCGCGGGCTTTTTCGTCGCGTTCATTTACCACTACGTCTCTGCGACGAACCACAAGACCCCCGTCTGCTGATAGCACACCGCCTCGTGAGGAGGCATCGTCGACGTCTTCGGAATCATCGTCTTCACCCTCCGAGCCTACCCCGTCTTCGTCAACTCCTCCAGACTATGACATGGAACAAGTCAGATCCCGTCTCGCAGAGATCTCTGACCGCGCGTTGATCAATTTACGGACTAAAGCGGATGATTTCACCACTACGACCAAGATCACTTTTTCGCGACTCGGCGCGGAGCTCAACAAGGTTACTGGCTATGAGGCGATAGAGATTTTGAAACGGCAGGTGGTAGAACAAGGTACGTGTAAGTCGCATCCGTATCGTTGGCTTCGACGTCGTTGCTGAATATATTGTGTTTTGCAGAGGAACGAATCAATGATACACGTCTCGCAGCCCGGGCGGCCAAGAATCGATACGAGGAGGCGGTGTCGCGGCGGTCAAACTCGCAGCGTGAAGTCAACGACCTGCTGCAGCGCAAGTCGATGTGGAGCGACCACGACGTCAGCCGGTTTACTGCTCTTGTTCGGGAGGACCACATGCTCGAGCAGGAGGAGGCCCGCGCCAAGGACGTCGTTGACGAGTCCGAGGCGGCCCAAGAGCGGGAGTTTAGCGAGCTCATGCGGGCCATCTTGGGCCGCTATCACGAAGAGCAGGTGTGGTCCGACAAAATCCGCAGCGCGTCGACGTACGGCCAGCTCGCCGCGCTTGCGCTCAACTTGCTCGTGTTCATCTCGGCGATTCTGTTCGTGGAGCCGTGGAAGCGGAAGCGGTTGGCGCAGACGTTTGAGCGGAAGACGGAGGAGCTGAGTTTGGAGACGAGGCAGCTGGTGGAGGCCGGGATCAGTGATGTTAAACAGGACTTGCAGGAACAGGTTCGCGTTCTGACGGTCCTTGCAGAGGCTGCCCTCAAGGCAGAGAGAGAGCGGGAAACTTTGAAGCTGTCCGAGTCGCTGCAAACGTCGAGCTTTTGGGACCGGGCAATACTGTCTGGCATTGCTGCTGGTGCTGTTACAGCCTCGGTCATATCCTGGGTCCTTTACACATACTAATAGCTCGAGTACCGTACAACAATAATCATCTCTGTGACCGCACAGCCACAGCATGACTTCCTTCATTATTGACTCCCATGTGGATAGAAAGCCCTCTGCATGGAACGACGACCCGGACTGTGCCTTTTGTCGCATTCTGAAAAGAGAAGCGCCTGCCGCCGTGATTTATGAAACAGACATGGTCATTGCTATCTTAGGTCTTGTCAATTTGCACCGAATTCGTAACACGCTGAATTGATTACATGGTGCAGATATCCTGCCACTCCGCGAAGGACACGCGCTGGTGATACCCAAAGCGCATTACTCTAGACTGTCGGAGCTTCCGGAGGACTATGCAGCGGCTGTTGGGGCTGCTGTTTCGAAAGTAGCGAACGCGTTGACGTTGGGTATGTGTGTGCAGTGCGCTTATTCTTCTCGGTGAAGTGAACTTGGGACGATACAGCGCTGGATAACACTGGATTAAACGTGGTGTGCAATCAAGAATACGCTCAGGCCGTTCCTCATGTACGTCGACGCGTCTGCTAAGCGCCACGTCCACGTTCTCACGCGTGTAAAGGTGCACTACCACATAATCCCGGCCCGATTTTGGGAGCCAAGAAGACGCTCAGGTCGCGAGCCTCATGTTACCTTGACGCATCGCGAGATGCACCAAATGGAGTACGAGGCGCGCGAAGAGTTGGACTATGACGATGCTGCTTTGCTGCTCAATCGTATCCGGAGCAAACTATGAAGCTAATACAATTAACAGATACAACTATGCATATACAAGTACACGATGCAGACCGAGACGCCTATTAAGAAAAGAGTTTGGAGAAGAAGGACATTGTGGTCGGCGGCGGAGGCTCGTCGTTGAAGTACACTCTGATTCCGCCGTTCCTCGATTCCGCTATGAGCTCGTCTCCGTCCCAGCTGCCCTCTTTCCACAATGTCAGGTCTCCGATGAAGCACCGCGTCACTTTATTGACATCAGTAAAGGCCGATGTCGCTGCTGCTACTTGATCCGAGAGTTTTACCCCTCCATTGCCGTGCGTGATGGCGATGGGCCTTGGAAATCGCGCGGTATGTATACGCGCACGCCTCCGTTGTGCGATGACACGTCAAGACGGAACGAGGGCTCCGATCGCGACGTACGGTACTTGATGGTGGATTGAGCACGTACACGAAGCTGGTACTATTGAACGACATACCACATGTGCCTCCGCAGAACCGTTATGGGATCTCAACAAGAGGTCTGCGCGGGGTCCACCCTCCATGAGATAAATCGTCCCGTTCACGCTGCCATTTTTGGAGATTATCGAGACGTTCTTGCGCGCCGTCTCGCCTGTTTCGAGCGGCGGGAGCAGTGCCTGCGGGATCTCGAGGGCACTCTTGATGGCACACGTCTCCTTGATGGACGAGTTGCTGCGATGGACGTGGACAAAGTTGGTGGGTATTAGATGTGCGGGACTTGCACGCGATGAACGCTTGTGCTGGCAGCATCTTCATATGAGGGAGGACCTTCAGGCTAGATAGCCGCAATCAGTACAACGTCGGACGTGCTGTGGAAATGCATACTGGTGGAGGTTCTGCAAAGTGGGCATCTTCGTCAGCTTTGGACGTAGCCTTCACTTCGGTATCGGGTACTATGAGCATGAGAGATAATTGGGTGATGGATGTGGGAGTCGAGCTGTTTAAGTACTTGTTACAACCGCAGCAAACCCGCAGAACCCGCAGGGTGGCAGTGGTAAAGATCTGACACGCAGCATGATCTATAAATGAGACCAAGTGAAGCACGTCTCGAGCTGGGCCAACCTGAAAGGGTGGCTACTTACTTAGTACCTTAAAAGCTCTTCTAGCATGGTGAGATGGCCGAGCGGTTAAGGCGCCAGACTAAGGTCCACATGGCTTGGCCATGACGTAATCTGGTCCGAAAGGGCGTGGGTTCGAATCCCACTCTCATCAATTTTACTCTCGTGCCGTGGCGCTATTTTCATTTTTAAAATTTAAGATTTATAACTCTTCCTGTAGGGTCGTGGAAATAACCTCGGGGGTGGTAAATAACCGTTATTTACCTACCCTCCCAGAGGTCCAAGTTATTTACTGGTTAAGAACAGTTATTTACCTGCACGTGATATTTTCACGTGACGTCTCCGCGGGGCAGTGCCATGCAGCAGCCGTGAAGTGTTTTCAGTCTTTCCGCTCCAGATGTCACAGTTCCTCAGTCCCATCAGAGTCAGATAGATTTTAATGGCAATAGTAACTTTGCTTGCCTCTGAATATAGTGCATACTACCTTTTTCCGTGCGCCACACGTCACGTGGATATGTCACGTGCAGGTAAATAACCTACCTCCAACAGCCTTAGGTTACAAACCGGTAAATAACTGGTAATTTACTGGGAAACAACCTCTTGGTACTGTAACCTAGGTTGTTTCCACTACCCTATCTTCCTGGCACTCTCTGGACCGTGTTGCTTGCTCAGTGCTGTGTAGGGTGGTGAAGTAAACCCTAGGTTTTGATACACCTCGGGTTTACTGCGGTTAGTAACGGTATTGATACGGTATTGAAACCTCGGCTGAGGTATCAGTAGTGATTCAGTACAGTTTCAATACCAACACGTGACAAATTCATGTGATGGCGCGCTGGCACTCAGGCAAGCAGAAAGTGGCGGGATAAGGGCGGGCGGAGGGCGGCGAGCGGTGCGCCACATCACGAGGTAAAAGCACGTGCCGGTATCGAAACCGTTAGTAACGGTTTCAAAACCAGGGCCTCCTGGGGGGTCGGTATCAATACCGTTACTAACACCCCCCGGAGGTTTACTGCGCCACCCTAGTGCTGTGCCCATTGTAGCGTGGTGCTGCTGGAAAGTTAAAGTTAGGTCTCATGCGCCACAATAGAGATACCTCATCACCACTGAACGACCCTACACTGAGTAAGTATACTGGTTGCGGACTGTGAACTGTAAAGTCTGCATGAAGGTTTTACACATTAATGTACACCTGTGGTCCGATTGAGACAAGTCTGATAAAGGAGGGAATGGTTGTTAAGGAGTGTAGGTAAGTAAAGAGTGCAACAATGTGATCGTACGGAAGCACGCCACACTGCAGGTGAGAATTCGAAAAGAACGTGACGGTCAGATAGTAAACTAAATATTCTTTGACCGGGGTACCACAGTCATCACCCTTCTGTGCACCCCGCGAGTTGGACTAGAAGGAACAGGCGGAAGCGGTGGGAAGACGTATTGTCCTTTGAGATGCTTCATCACCCTATCCATCTCATACCTCGTCATCTCCCCTGACGTGCCCACGGTCGGACTTGGAGGCTTTGTTTCACCGGTGAACACTGGGAGCGGTGTTGGCGGCATGGACGAAAGCTTCGGAAGATGGATAAGACCGTCAGAGGTGTTGGAGAGTTCTCGAGAGACAACAATGAGCAGCAGGGCGACGATACACGTTCCAGTGATGATCATCTGCGGGAAGAAGCCGATTGTATCTGCAGACATCCTCTCTCAGTCCGAAGCAGACGTTCAAATAGAACGGTACGTACCGATAAGAAAGCCGTCCAATCCTGGTGCGTCTGGCATGCTATTTCTGATGTGAGGAAGCGCCACCAATATCGCACCAGCCGCAGCGAGATGCTTCAGCACGGGCTTCGCGGCCGTGAGACGTCTTGCAAGTAGAACGTGCCCAATGGACACATGAGTCAATACCCAAGAGACACCGAAGAGAAGAAGGCAGATGGTACGTGCTTCAGCTGGTCGACGAATAGTCATGTCGATGTCCCTGGATCTTGATGAGCACGACGATATAACAAGACGCGGGAGTTTACCGTGTAGGAATATTGCCAGCGGCTGGATCGAGCTCGTAACTCTCCACATCGTGTGTGTTGATATCAAAGTTTGTTACTACGTCGAGTGTTACGAGCCTCTGGATTGGTATGGGTTTTTCTTGTTCTGGGGCAGTCGAAGGAGAAACAGGTGAGAAGGAAGGGCTTGTGGAACTGGCATTGGACGTCGGCGAGGCGAGACGGATGCTACTTGACAAAAAGTACGTGTCAAAGGGATATAAACGCGCTTTGTGAACGTCAAGGTCGTGGTCCGAGTCGAACTGAACCAAGTTCTGGACGCTAATCGAACCCATTCAGCGAAACATTAACAGAACATAACACCGGTACTAACCTTCTCCTCAATCCGGTATCTTTGTTGAACGGTATGTCAGCGGGGTCATACAATGCTGTGGGGGTGTCCTTTCTGGATGTCAATCAGTCCAAGCTGCTGCAACGATCAAGGTGAGTGCTAACCCATCAACAAAGATGGATAACGCCATGTTCGGCAGTCCGCAAAGACTACTTCCATGGGTGCCGTTCGAGCCTGGGAGCATAAAGTCCGTCCCGCATGCCACAATCGACCAACGAATGGTAACAGACGGTTCATCCACGTCCACGTCAACGTTATCGCCTATTAAAACAACCTGACAAGGCCAAATGAGCTTCAATTCCCGTCATATGCCAACTTGAACTCACTCCGGGGGTAGTCTTCGCCAGACTATCCAACAGTTTCTTGAACGGCGGCTCGCCCGCCTGTGCCCCGCGGAACGTGCATGCAAGAATGACGATGAAGAGAAGAGAGAGAATCACGCTAAGGGCGATGATGAACCCTGGGGGGATGGGCACGGATGCGTTCCGTGGGACGAGCCATGTACGAGAGAGACGTGAACGCGATACCGAGACTGATTTCGCGACTGCCGGCTTATTGGCGAAAGAAAAGAATGAGCGACTGCGAGAAGGATTGGGCGATGGTGTGGGAAAGACAGAACGGAGGGGAGGGGGCGCGCCTTCTTCGACACCGGGCGCGAGATGGAACGACCGAAGTCGGTGGAAGGAGCTCCCATTGCGTCTGTGGCTGTTGGGAAAGACACCCATCCCCGATCCTGGGGAAAGCGCTTAGCGCTAGCGTTGGAGCATTATATAGAACTCGCCACTGTCACTTGGTAGACTTCACAAATGGAACATCCCACTATCCGTGTTAAGTGTGAATATAAAGTAAAGCCGCACTATATCCATAAAGCGTTTGACACGTCGTGGAACGTTTTCCAGAGTCCGTAGAGTACGACAGATCAGACCCACTGCAATTCGGCGCCAGGGTTGCGTATAAATCGAATCTGAAAGCAGGAATTGACACCTACTAATTTTCACGTCAAATCGCTATTCGGCAGTGCAATCTCTCTCGTCAGAACGTCTAGTATTCAGTAGCTTTGTGCGTATCGACAAGGTATCGTTCACCTTCCGGGCTGAACGGATACCTCAGTCAGCCCAAACAGCATTCCGAGGACCGGGACTTCGAGAAGCATTCTCTCCCGCCTCGCAGGTCAGGTGGCACAATCTACGAACACACCTGTCTCACAAGGCACAGGTAATGCAAACATTACGAATGACTCCACAGAGTCACCAGGGTGAATGGCACCAGGTTCTGTACGAGAAGCATGCAAATGGGTGGTGATACAGATGATACAGCAATGTCCGATAATTTAACGTACGTAGAATAGAGTTGATAACATGAAATCTCCAGGCGGTTACACGCCGAAATTTTGGCGTTCGATAATTGACTTCTGTCGAGCATCCCTGGTGACTCGCCTAAAGGGCAATGAGTATATAGCATATCGATTGATAAGACGCTTCACACACCAGTAATGCTGCATGACATTGTTTTGACCAAGCTTGGCAAGGAAGGTTTCGTCGTGTGTGATGATGATGAGCTGGAAGTTGGACTGGTTCTTGCGCTCCTCGATGATACTTGGGGTGGGAGTGAAGATAAGAGATCGGAATAAACACCGACGAAAGGAGACTCACTCAACAAGACTAGCCGCCAAGGCATCAATGTTCTCTCGATCCAAGGCGTTTGTCGGCTCATCCAGCGCAAGAATACCACAGTTCTGACCAAACGAATCTGACAACGCTAACCTAATGATGATAGATGCAAGCATCTTCTGGCCGGCCGAACATCGTCCACGCATGTCCATCTCTACCTGGTCCTTAGTCATGACGACCTACAAAGGATATATGAGAGGTCCGTTCAAGTCATAGAAAGTTACTGTACCCGATAATTGTAGGATCGCTTGGAGGCTCCGCCTTCAACGTCCGATCGTATCTTGATGCCGTCGATGTCTGGGAACATGTCAGGTCTGACAAGAATGCCCGAAAGCGCGAATATTACCGGTTCCCTGGTAGGTGCGATTCCACAGGTGCCGCATAGTCGTGTTGACCTCCTCCATCTTCAAACCATGGTACTTCATGATGGCGCTGTTGCTGTTATCAGATACACGCAACATCATTAGGAAGGCGGCGTACTTGTCTAGTGCTTTAGCGTACAGCTCGAGATCGTTGTTCGCAACGTCAGACATCTGAAGATTTTATTAGTTACGCCCCACCTTTCGCGTAGCTTGACGCACCTTGACTTTGACCAGTTGATCAGTGTACTTCTGATCAATGTCTTTGAACTCCTTCATGTCTTTTTGCGAAGCCTTTAGCTGTGCTTGCAAGGACTTCAACTCTCCTTGAAGGTGTGCGCACTAACCACTTATCAAGAAAAAGTACGAACGAACGTGAGGCAAACTTACGGTACCATGCAACTTGGTCTCCTTTTCCTTCTCGCCGCTGTACTTCTCTTCAAAGTTCCGGCGAGCCCTAGAAGCTTCTTCCAAATCAAACCCGGCGATCTTCTGTCGAGCTTCGGCTATCTGGGATGCAAGCTGTCGAACACGGATATTTTCCTGGTAATTCGCTCGTTTGGCATCAGCGCCACCGATCTCCCGCTCTATGCTCGAAATCTGCTCTCGAGAGGTTGAGATGCTGCGAGTACAATCCTCGATCTGCTCGTCGCATGAGGCAAGCTGGTCTTGGCAATCTTTCATCTTGGAAGGGATCCTTTGCTTTATGTACCTAGACGGTTGTTCATTTGCTGCAGTAGCTTGATGTAGCACATCAGGGCTTACCGCTCAATCTCTTTACTCGCCATTTCCAGCTTGTCGACACTCTGAGCGAGAGATTCGGCAAGAGATTGTGCTTGATTGATCTCCGCCGTTAGAGCCTTCTGCGCAACCTCGTATTCAGATGTCAGCTCGTCGATGGGTGCTTGGGCCTCTTTGAGTGCCGCCTCCGCCTCCTGCGAAGAAGTATTAGATGGAATAGACAAGGCCTTTGATGACGCGCCTTTGCACGCTGAGTGTAGATGACAATATCCTTCTTCATGGATTCGATCCGAGTCTGGAGGTCTTCCCGTTCTTTGATCTTGGCTTGCAACTTTGCCTCTTTGAGCTGCATCTGGCTAACCTCGGTTTCGAGAGTATGTTGCCTCTTCGTCTGGTAGTCCCTCTCTTTCATGACATTTGTCCTATCACGATCTAGTCTTTGGCTGTATTTGGGTGAGAAAGTGTTCCGTGAATGAAGACAGGGCACGAACATTTGTGTCGAGATCTCGTCAAGCTCTGTCTGGACATCATCGATGGTTTTCGTAGAACCAGACGCTGCAAGTTCATTGACCAAACTTTCAGTTTCCTCGTTCAGCACTTGAATTTCCTTCTGGAGCCGAAGGACATTCTTGGCGTTGACCTGCAGCGTTTGGACGTCTTTGACCTGTCTCTTCAAAGCAGCGACGGCGTC
Source organism: Hymenopellis radicata (assembly GCA_015501595.1). Lineage (NCBI taxonomy): Eukaryota > Fungi > Basidiomycota > Agaricomycetes > Agaricales > Physalacriaceae > Hymenopellis > Hymenopellis radicata. Next base: position 28,699 of record JADNRX010000105.1, on the reverse strand, counting down.
GTCGGCCTAGCCGGGTCAGAATGTGAGAAAAAGGTCCATTGCGCTCATACCGTTTGGGCTTTCCTACCAGCAGACGAAACTTCCGAATCCAACCTTTTGATTTCAGTTTCGAGTGTTGGAATATCCTTCTCCTTCAGCTCCTTGATCTTGTTCTGAACAGGCATGAGTTCCTGCAACCTCCCAAGTTCTTTCGTCCAATCATTGATCGATTTTAAATCGTCCTCGAGGGAGTCTGGAGAAGCTTTTTTCATGGAAGATTGGAGCTACGAGACCAGTCAATAACAACCGACAAAAGTGACAACAGTGACACACGAAAGACTCATAGTGCTTGAAGGCCTTGTCGTCCAGGTGTCGATCGCATAGTGTGCATTTCTTGGACGTCTGCCCTGACCTTAGCAAACGCTCGTAAACCAAATAGGTTCCCTTTGCCCTGACGGAAGTAAGTCCCGTGTCGCTCTTCGGATGAGAGAACACATACGAGCTCAAAACGTCAAGTTCATGAGTCGCATCCTTGACAGCCTCTTCCAAGGGAACGTCCACACCGGCAGATAACTCCTTTTCAGCAGCTAATACGAATCTTCACTGGTGGCTTCGTCTTAGATGCATGGCTATTTACCTTTCAGATCAGCCTGCTTTTTCTTCATTTGAGTTTGCGAGTTGGACAAGTTGGCTTGTCCGTGTTGAAGCGACTGATTTACACTAGCTGCCTCTGCTTCAGCGTGTGCCAGTTTATCCTCCGATTCACTATATAGAGCTCGTCAGGCAGGTACGCAAATAGAGTTCAAACGACTCACGCCAGCAGGCGGTCCACATCGGCCACGGCAGTCTCTATCTTGACGTCTTTCTTCGTGATGGCACGATATTTGACGTTGATCTTGTCGACACTGCCATGAACACTTATTAGCAACAGTCGAGACACCTAAATCGAACTAACGTTTGTTTGATTTCCGCCGTCTTCGTTCGAACCTCGCCGCGCTTCAATTCCAATTTAGCACGAGAGTTCCCTTGAGAGTTGAGGGCCCTCATCTCGCTGTTGATCACCTCGCGCTGACGCTCAAGGTCCTGTATCTTGGATGACTTGTCGGCAATCTGAACGTCGTACTTGGCTGCCGAGATAGCTGACGTGACCTTCTTGAAGTGCTCGTTCTTTTCCTCCATGTTGCCGCGAAGAGTATCAAGGTCAAGAGAATGACCCTCTAGCTGTTCGGACTCCGTTTCAAACTGTTTGATCTTCTGCCCTGCCTCTGTCTGTCGATAATACATGGGTTGGCACAGACGTTGCTAAGGATTTGGAGACGTACGATACGCTGACGAGAGCTGCTTGCGTCCGCTCTGTGCTTCTCAGCTATGCTACTGAGTTCGAGCCGTTTATTCGTGTATTCATCCTGCTTGGTTTTGTCCTCACTCTACGCATCGGGAGTGTAAATACCAGCGGCGAAGTCGAAAAAAAGGACAAACCTTCAACCTGCTCACCACACTCTTCTGTTTGGCCGAGAGATCCTCCAGGCGCGATTTGAACTCGAGATATTTTGCAGCTTCCAGAGGAGCAACATAGCCCTTGATGCTATGTTTGTTACCAAGTTCGAGGACTAATTGGTCACGATCTTCAATTCGTTGCTTTTGCGCCTGACGTTGATGTGTGAGATTCAATATCAAGAGAAAGCAGCCCGGCGTACATTCACTGAAGACGTCAGTTCACCATGACGCTTGTTGAGCTCCTTCTGTTGTTTACGAAGACTGACCAGCTCTTCCTCGAGGTCATCGAGATGAGCTTTCTCCTCGGTAAGCTTCTGCTTTCGTGCTTCGATCGTTCCGGCGATGTTGTCGCGCTGCGTTTTCAGCTCCTCTTCGCTTCCTGTAAATGGTTATAACCGATGGAGTACGAATCGGAAAGCAGCAATGGTACCGGGAAGCTCGGCCTGCAAATTCATCTTCGCTTCGTTCATTTGGGTCTCGAAAAGCTTGATGTTCTCTGATAAGAGCTCGATGTCTTTGTACTTTTCACGGAACTTTGTCGAGTACTCGTAGAACTTGGCATTTGCGAGAGACATTTCATTGTAGGCCTTCGTAGTCTCTTCGTATTCAATCTCTTTTGAAGATATCGTCGCCTGCAAATCGGAGATAGTATTCCGCAGTTTGTCGGCGTGGGCCTTTTCGCGTCGCAGACCCTCGAGGTGTTCTTTCTCTGCTTTCAGCTCAGAAACGCGGTCTTTGCGAAGAGCTTTGATATTGTCCAGAGCTTTCGTATATCTAGTTATGATCAGCTATGTAGCAAGACGAGTGGGAATGTCAAATACTTTGTAGCCTCGAATATATCATCAAACTTCTTCTTCAACGTCGACGGCTCCGAAAGTGGCCAATATGATTCTTCCTGGTGGCAAAAAATGACGTTTTCGAGAACCGACTTGGATACGCCTAGAAGCTGAGGGATTTCCGTATCAAGCTCTGCACACTTGGTTGAGATGACGCCACGCTATGCGAATATCAGCGCGTTGTGTTGGATGTCTCAATGGACCTGACCTTGCCACCCTTCTCCACGTTAGCATCCGCCAGAGCCAGGATGCCTTCCAGCGTCTTCATCGTCAACCCAGTCGTCTTTTTTGCGGTAACACTGAGGTTTCGCACCGCGAGCATTCGCGTGCCATTGGCAGCGTGGAAACGCAGTTTGACCTGAGCCTTCACCTCTTTCTCATTCGCCATCTTCGGATCGTGCACGAACGCGCCACCGCGAGTATTGGGTGGCTGGTCCCCGGTTGTCGCATACTTGAGGCATTCGATGATTGTCGTCTTGCCACTACCGTTGTGGCCAACGATGACAGTGACGGGAGAGAAGAACTCAATAACTGCGATTTGCTTGTCGTCGAATGACCGAATGCCACGGATGGCAAGCTTATTGAGGGACGCCATCCCGTACGCGTGAATTAAAGGAAGAGAGACTTAAGGACCGGAGCCGCGACAAAGCCAAAATAATAATCCAAAACTATTGGCCGAAAAAGGAAGTGAGCTGTTTGCTCTCGTCCATGTTCTCGTTACTCCGAAGCGCGACTCGATGGCGCTGCCCACAGCTTCTATCTAAACGGGCATTAGCGACCATTGTTCCCGAAGATGGCGCGGTCGAAGAATACGTCCCAACTAGAGCAGATGCTATTCCAGTGCGCAACGACCATGGCCTGTATGCCTTTTTCAGGGAGAGAAACGGAAAATACGAGACAGTAGGTGGAAAGTTTGAGCAGGACGTTGCGGAGAAAGGAGGTGAGTGTCTTCTTTCTGGTGCTGTCTCGTCGAGCTGAGGTGTATTAGGTCGCGCTTGGCAGGCATCTGAACTCCGGCTCAAGAGCTTCCAGGATCTCCACGTCCTGTGGTACGTCCTCCTCCGAGAAAGGAACCTCTTAGCCACCCAGAAGCATGAAATGCTGCGACTAGGCGCAATGAAAGAGGGAATCTGGCTTGGCTGGAGGAAAACGGATGTGCGTTCACTCTTGATTTCTCTAGTTCGCGTTCTTATTCCCTTCAGGTTCGAAAAAGCATGGCACGCATCAAAGTCGTGATGAACGAGCGTCGCCTAGCGTATCTCGGTGCTGTGAAGCTCACAGAAGAGTATAAGGAGCACGAGATGGATTCCGCTGTCCACGACGTCCTCAAAGCGGATTATATGATTGATAGAGAATATCGGAAACGGAAATCTCTTGCTCCTAAAAAGCAGAAGTTGCTAGAACAGCAGCACCGAGGCGCTGCTAGGGTTGTGAGGACCGCCAGGCGTAGACAGCACCGCGAAGCGGCTCTCAAAGCGCTCGGAACGGAGGAACAGCCAGCGGGGAAAACCAAGATGCGTTGGAAGAAGAAAAAGTCAACTGCAGTGCAGACACAAACAGCCGAGTAGAGCGTCTTATTTGCTGATTATTCCACCTTCCTACATATCATATAATACACAAGCTGGACGCGATTGGAGATATGTCTGTGGTAGTGTAGCGCCGAATCCTACAATGCAGAGTTCCGACGAGCCTCGTCCCAAGTTGTCATTTCATTCGACACCCAACAGTCCTTCACGGACGCATCCTCGTACATTTCCAGCTGTTTCTTTCCTTGTCTGAGAAGATGTTCTATAACGCTGAGGTTTCGAGGCGACACGGTCGTCGCATTGTGGTGGAACGTGTAGCGAACAAATAAGAGAAATTTGGGACGCGTCGAGGGGGGCTTCGTACGGACCATGCGTAAGGCGCTGCGAAGAGTTTTAAGCATTGATGCAGCAGATCCGATAGCAGCGCGTACCGCCTGTATAAACCTAGGACATCCTTCTGCAGTCCCGACCTTCGAAGAGACATGGACGTCTGGGTGTAAACTGGCTGACACCTTCCGCCGATACCGCCGAGCTAGTCTCCCACGCGTCAGCACGCCGTCAACATCGAGGTCGATCTTGAAAGTGATTTTAAAAGAACATGCTTGCCCGGGAATCCTGAATTATGAGAAATTTCAAGTCCATTCGATGAGAGTAACTAGAAATGAAAGTCTGTTGTTACAAAATAAACTACGCCACCTCTTCAACAACTACCTCGACTCCTTTCTGCTTGAAATAATCTTTCAACCATGCCTCTGCAGTATCGTACTCCAGCTTGACAGTACTCATCAAAGAACTGATCATATCCAGCGCCTCGCTGTCGGTGAGGTCGACGTGCCTCTCCAGATCCTTGAGTTGACCATAGTGCTGAATCTTCGCGCAGGAGGCCTGGACGTGCGACACACCGAGCTGCGCTGACGAGCCTTTGAGGAAGTGACCAAGCTCCGAGAGCTTTGCCAGATTCTTGGTGGCTCTACATGCACAATCATCTTTTAGAAGCGGCTCGCAAAGGTACAGATGAATTGACGCACAGAGCCTCCTCCATTTCCACGAATGTGGATATGGCCTGGCCGAAATATGCGCCGACCATGGACGCAGAGAAGTCGTATTCCGGGTCATCGGCGTCCAGCTCTAGAATTTGGTTGAACTGTTCCATATCGATTGTCGGTCTGGTCCTAGAGGACGGCGCCTGAAGAGTAAAAGGGATGGGAGACGGGACAATAGAGACGAGAGACGACGCACCGGCGGTGCTTTCTCGGCTGCAGCGTCGACTGGTGTCTCGTCAGTCGACGCAACGGCGTCGGGACTGCTTGGTAATTCAGAGGCTGCGGGTGCATCACCTCGGGAGACTGCATCGATAGTTGGGGCCAATGATGGCGGCAGTGTGTTTGGCTCAGAAGTAGACGCTGGTTTTGTGCTCGCCATAGAGATTGAAGGCCCATTATACTATTAATCGATTTCCGTGGCTCATTAAACCACTCGCAACGTGCCTACTCGTGCCTCATCAACCGAAAGACATCAAAACGGCCATCAGCTCTATATAGCACCCTGCACGCGTAGCTCGTCAATCTGCTCCTTCGTGTAGCCAAGTTCCGTGAGTATCTGTGTACGGCGATTAGCACATGTGTAGAGCTCCGAGGAAATTGCACACCTCATTCGTATGTTGCGACAAGCACGGAGGCGGCATTCGTACAGGCATTTTCTGCCCATTGTACGAGACCGGCGGCGCGACCAGTTTAATCTTTCCTGCACGAGGATGCTGTATTTAAGGGTCAGTATAAACACGCCTCCTACCGGACGCCGGTGGAACTCACGTCCACTTCTACAGTGACTTTTCGCGCCAATGCCTGGCCAGAATGAATTAATTCATACGTGACATTCATACTACAGGCTCACTTACCTGAGGGTGCTCAAAGGTTTCCTTAATATTATTGATCGGACCGTTGGGCACACTGCAACGACGTCGTTCGATAAATTACCATCAGAGACCCAGTAACGAGATTACTTACCCAATTCCTTGAACATTTCCAACCATTCATCACGATTTTTCGTCATAAGAACATCGGTAATTATCTTCACGAGTTCTTCGCGATTCTGGACGCGATTAATGTTGCTGGAAAATCTGGGATCCGTTGATAGATCCGGAAGATTAAGTATCTTAGTGCAAAACGAGGCGAACTGGAGGTTTTTGTGAGTAGACCGCATCGAGGTCACATGCTGCGACACGCCTAATGGACTGCGACAGACCGCTCAAATGCCGAGTGGAGAAACTTACCTGCCTATCATTTCCCGCACCAATCATGATGAATCCATCTTTGCACGAGAAGACCTGGTATGGCACGATGGATGGATGAGCAGTTCCATGCCTCGAGGCTTCTTGACCGGCGATAAGGTAGTTGGACGCAATATTGGCCAGTCCGGCAATCTAGATCAAGGAGCGTAGGTGGTTAAACTCGTTTCTTGACAGTCGTCATTGAACATGCCTGGCTCTCAAATAAATTGCAATCGATCCAAACTCCCTTTCCCGTTTGTTGACGTGAAAATAGCGCAGCCATGATGGCCCCATGGGTGTAGAGACCTGTTGCAATATCAGTCGCAGCAACGCCGACCTTTGCAGGTGGGCGGTCAGGCTCGCCAGTGCTGTAAGCTGTTCAGTTAATGACGCCACCGAACATCTTCCGTCACATACATATGCATCAAACCTGCTTCGCCTTCGATAATCACATCATAACCAGCGGCTTTGCGATACGGGCCAGTTTGACCATATCCTGTTTTCGAACGGCTTAGATATCCGAAACGAGGTCATATTCAAAAGCACCCACCCACCAGTGATCGATGCGTAGATTAACTTCGGGTTGATCTTGTGGCTAAGATTTGGAGTTTAATGCCGGAAGCTGTGTCGGTGAAAGAAATGCTTGCCAATCCTCCCATCCCAGTCCCATTTCCGCGAGTTTACCCGAAATAAAGTTCTCGACAAGGACATCTGACTGTGCTACAAGCTTGTGCAAGATGGCAATTCCTTCCGGGCTCTTGAAGTTTACAGTAATAGAACGCTTGTTCCGATTTACGGCAAGGAAATAGGCGGACTCGGGCCGACCCTCTGTGGCATCGGGAAGAAGAGGGGCTGAAGGAGGGTTCCAAGATCCTGTGTTGAAGGAACTCCGTCAGTCTCCTGGTACAATTTCAAGCAAAGAACCTACTAGTATCATCCCCTTTCCCTATCTGTTCAACTTTGACAACATCCGCACCCAGGTCGCCTAATAGCATTGTTGCCGTAGGCCAGCCAAGATGCGTGTCAAGTCCAGTATTTTGATTCCTTTCAAGGGCGGCGGAATCCCTCCAAGCGGAGGGGTGCGTAGGTCTCCAGAAACCTGCGCTGTACATGGCGCCGACCAGCCGAACGCAGCCTGGAGACTATCATGGTCGTCAAAAGGAAAACCTTGCCACGGTCACGTCATGTGTCGAGCTTGTAACACCACCACCACCACTAGCGCCAGGTCCACAGGGACACCTTTAAATTCGAAAAGGAAAAACCTTGAGCGCGTCGGGATTTGACTTTCAGAATGTGTCTTGACCAGGCGGACGATCGACGCCTGCGGCGTAATTTTTTTCGTTAAAGATCAAGCCTTGAACTCAAATGGCGAACCCCAACCTGTCATGGGGAGAACAGACAATGGATTTGTGTTCACAGATGAAGACAACCGGATATCGTACGTTCTCCTCAAAACTCCATGACATCTCTCAACATTAGCCTCTTCGCAGCAATCTCTTGTGGGCGGCTACATCCGGCGTTGGCGCAGGCTGCTGCTTTCTAGTCCTGTTGGTGATAGTGGGAGCTATGATCCACCCGGATGCTCGCCGTCAGCTCGACCGAGTCAGCTTTAGAATAATGACTTATGCTCTGGTTGCAAAGTGCATCTTCTCCGCGCTTCCAACTGTCCTCCCTCTCTAACTGCTTCGCAGCATGGTTTTCGGACTTGCTTCGACAGTTTGCGGTTTACAGAAGCACGGAGGAACGTCTTGCGATGTTTCCATGTTCTTGTTAATGGTAAAGTGCCATCTTCGCCTACACGGGAAGCTGGTTTACGGTCCGCCGTCAGTTGACACTTGAAATATCCACGTTTCTGCTATTTTGCATTGCTTTAAACCTCCAGTGAGTTTCTTTCCATGCCAGCGGACTGGGAAACCGTGTCTATTGACCACGGTAAAGCAGACTTGTATTGGTTCATGGCGTTAACGGTCAGGCGATGGAGAAATGGTACTACATTGGAAGCGTCAGTGCAGCGTTGGCGGTCACTGTTCCGCCATTCGCTGCCCACCAATACGGGTATGTTTCAATTGAAAAAATTCGACCGCACGTTAATTGGCAGTTCAGTTGGGATCCCCTCAATTCCGCCTGTTGGTACACGAGCTCCGATGTCTCTCAAAGATTGCGTTGGCAGGTAAAAGACTTGTTTTTTGCGCTGCATTCGCCGGTCTGACCCTTCTTCACAGGTGTCGACTCAAATCATGTGGAGCCTTGGCAGTGCCGTTGGCGAGATTATCATGTTCTTCACGGTTTTGACGTACATGATTCGTCACCAGGTTTGTGGGGAATGAATCTGACCAACGTCTCTGACGGTGTTCCTTACAGATTATCCACGGCCAAGCCGTCAGAAGTCGCTCGTTATCCACAGGAACGCGATCCCGGGCCAATTCCGTTGGCGGTGGTGCTGCGAACGTTCCCACTCAGCATGTAAAAACGTACCGTGGCATTATCATGAGAATCGGTGAATACGACGCTACGTCTCATACCACCCGCTCTACTGACTCACTATATCAAGCTCTGTACCCGTTAGCATCTCTTATCATAAACAGTGTGACCGTAGCATGCGATCTTCATGCAACGTTAACAACTGGTGTATCTTCAGTAACGGTATGCCGTTTCTTCGTATTGTTGGACGAAGCTCACTTGTCCGTAGGCTTATAATGTGCTGCTTCTGAGTTCGTTTTCTTCGTCTCTCGCTCGCCCATCCATGTTGACCAACCGCGCCTTTCAGATGACTTTTGCTACGGCGGTCGACCTATCGTCTATGCTTTATTAGCGGCGACAGACCCGGTAAGAAGTCTCGTTACTGTAAACCCTTGAATCTGACATGATTCCTCAGTCATTGGTACGAGCGGTCAAGTCGTTATGGCGAAGCGTATGGGGGAGGTCAGACATCACTTCTGGCGACACGAGCACTGGAGGACCGAAGACAAACCCTTCCACCACGTCGCAAGGGCAAATCACTGTTCACATCGAGCTGAACGAGATGCGACAGTTGGACGACGGCACACCAGTTCCTCCTTCCCCTGCGGTCAAGGCAACTCAGATGCCAAAGGACGTTGAGGACCTAGACATTGATGATGATCCCATGGCGACACGCCTAGAGGCCACTAGGAGAGCGCGCATTGGTAGAGCGATGGAGATTCGTCAAGATACACTGGATAAACGGCAGGAAAGGAAGGAATTCAAAAAGCAAATATAACTTATTATAAGCGGAGCGTGACTACTGTAGGTTTCAACTGTATCTGTACACAGGACGTTCAATTCATTAAGGGGAAATTATCTGTTGTCCGTCCACGAGGGAAACTCGAAACTACGACAGGATCCTCGTTCTATTGCCAGTAATCGTCAGTCTTCTGTAGAGCTGTAGTAGAGTAACTTACTGGCCACCAATTCCGCGGTTGTAACTCCAGCGTGGCGCCTGTTTTACGACAAGCTGCCTCTAGCGCAAGGAAACCCTCACGCCCATTGCTAGAAGAATCTTTGTCGCATTGGAACGTTATCGGCCCAGGACCGTGTAGAACCGCATCAACATACAACGTCCAATCCGTCATCGAGTGATGCTGATTATAGTACCAATTCGCGATGTTTACGCGCTCGATAGACCGAGGCAGTGTCAATCGCACGAGTGGTGGAGTAGGCTGCATAATTAGTTCTCGAAGCTGAGTACAGCATCGCAGAACCTGTGCAGTGTTGGAATCGTAACGCATGATGCGAAGAGAGTGAATCCCCGGACCAACTCTTTCGAAAGTGGATATCGTGTCGGAACGAACGGAATCAAACAATTCGAGGATACGCAGGGTATCCTGAGTATGCGCCAAGATCCATTCCAAAACATGTGAAGGCAGCGAACGCTTCAACGACAATTAGTAGAGCTTCAGCCCAGGAATTGGTTCCATAGGTGGAAGCGCGACAATTTCTGGTCCAATATGAAGACATTTGACTGTCGGGAACAGGGCTAGTAATTCGTATAGAATTGGGGCCTGAACACTACATTCCATGATTCGTAGCGCCCGGATACTGATATTGGTGGACGCGACGACAGCTTGAATCGAAGCACGAAGAGGAGTCGGAATGGTGACCAATCCCACAAGCCAAATACTGATAGAGTAAAGACGGGGTAGAATCGATAGTAGATGCACGAAGTGGGGAAATGTACTTTTGAGTGTACCAACGTCTGGGGCTATGAGGAGGTCCAAAAGTCGAACATGGTTCAAGAGGCCCTTGTCGTGAAGGGACTCCGAACTCCGACAGAAGTCTGTGAAGGCGGACAGCCTTGTTATCTTCTTCAGCGACAGATGATGGTAAAGGAGGTGTTGTGCAGGCAATGTCCATGATCTATGAATGAGGGAGCATGCGCACAGAGTCGCATAATCAGGCGTGCTGGTCCAGTCATCTGCCCGATAATACAGATTCCTGAGGATGACCTCGATAATTTCTGTGGGCAATAATGTGACGATTGAATCAGCCTGTGAGTTCGAGGGAGGCGACATTGTGGCTGGAAGCAACTGGAAGTAAGCGCCCCGTGACCCTGACGTCCTGAAACTGAATCGACTTACTAATCCCTATTTGACAACACTTTGGTTGACCGTCATGTCCACTGAAAAACCTTTCAAGATAGCCGTCTCTGACGACCAAATTCGCTTGCTTCAACAGAAACTCAGCTTTGCCACTTTTCCAGATGAACTCGAAAACGTTGGTACGAACTATGGCGCGCCTTTGTCTGACATTCGGAGACTTGCGAGCCGCTGGAAGGAGGGCTTTGACTGGCGTGCACAGGAAACTGCTTTGAACGATGAACTTCCTCAATATACGCGCGCTATCGATGTTGAAGGATTCGGCGCGTTGGAGATTCATTATGTTCACAAGAAGAGTGAAGTCGTCGATGCCATACCGCTGCTGTTTGTCCACGGCTGTCCGTATACATTTCATCGTTTCGTAGTACGGCTAACCGTCTTGTGGTCATGTAGGGCCTGGTTCTTTTATTGAAGTCCGCAAGATCCTGCCCCTCCTCATTCAGGCGTCCCCAGAACATCCTAGCTTTCATGCCGTTGCCCTGGGTTTACCTGGTTATGGATTCTCGCAAGCTCCTTCTAAGCCTGGCTTCAAGACTGCGCAATACGCTGAGGTAACTACTCGATGTCGCTAATGACGTTGAGAAACCATTCATGGCGTATAGGTCGGACATAAACTTATGTTGGCCCTTGGTTATGATCAATACGGTCAGTCGGCACTCGGATGTCATGTCGCATTGCCTGATAGTACTCGATAGTGACTCAAGGCGGTGATTGGGGGAACCTCGTACGACCCAATAAAGTTTAAGAAGAGTTATTCTCAGAATCGCTCTAGATCACGCGTAAGATCGCGTTAGACTACGGAGGAAAGCACTCCAAGGCGTGGCATTCCAATTATCCAACGTAAGGATCTCACTTCTAAAGTAGTCCCAAGTGATTCTAATGCACAAAGGATAGCGGCCTTCCGCCAAAATTAACCGCCAACCCACTTCTCTACCTAAAATATCTGTTTACACCGTATTCTGAAGCTGAAAAGGCCCTCATGGTGCGACATGAATGGTTCTCTAACTACGGAAAAGGGTATTATACGGAGCAGGCCACACAACCACAAACTCTAGGTAAGTCCTTGGGTGACACCGAGAAATATTGCGTCCAATCCCACACCTATAGGTTACTCTCTGGCTGACTCTCCTGTTGGACTCTTGGCCTGGATATACGAAAAACTGGTTTTTTGGACTGATAATTATCCCTGGGAGGATGATGAAGGTTCGTACCCTTCTTTCTCAAACCAATAAATATGCTAAGTTTTGGTACGCAGTCCTGACATGGGTCTCAATCTACTACTTTTCAAGAGCCGGGCCAGCTGCCTCTGTACGCATTTATTATGAAGTGCAAGGCGGAGACGCGGACAGGGTGTATACACAGCGACCCTCGATTCCCATGGGGATCTCCCTGTTCCCCAAAGACCTCAAAGGTCAACCTAAAACGTGAGTGGTCACTTGTCGGTTGAAGCACGCTTTGCTCAAGGTGGAGTCATATCAGCTGGTATGAAACCAATGCCAACTTGGTGTTTTCCAAGTACCATTCTGAAGGAGGCCATTTCGCCGCTCATGAGGTTCCGAACCTGCTGGTCGAGGATCTCAGGACGATGTTCAAAAAGGGTGGGCCCGCTTTTGGCGTCGTCTCAGGTAAAACCGGTTACTGAAGTGAGAATTTGGGATGAGGAGTAATTACAATATCCAAATAACGAGAATTTAGTCGAACGATTCAACGAAGGAGATTACGCCGGGTATACATTGTAATAATAATACATAAATTGCAAGGAGGATCTGCAAACTTCTTGAGCATACGATGGCGACGAGATATGGTAACTGACGCTGAGTTAATTATGAGGTCTTGAGATGCGAATTGCTATCTGTGCGTAGACGGAGCGCAGTTTTACACGACACATAAATCAAGTACGCGCAACAGAGAATGATGGTCAAGGCCGTACCAGCCTCAACTTGTGGAATGTCTTGTATCTGGCCAACGGGCACGTTGAACTGGAAGACGTCTTCCGAGGATGGGACGCGGTATATGTTTGTGGAAAGGAATAACGGCGCAAAATCCGGGGGTATTGCGGTAAAGTCCTTAAGCAACGAGGTACCTGCAAGGGTTATTCGGTCATGGACGAATGTGTGCTTAATGATGCGCACCTGAAGAAGCAGAACAAGAAAGAAACGCTTCCGGTGATGGTATGTTGACCGATTGAAATTCCTCCACTCCAACCTCTCCATAGCGGAGGTGTAACGGAATCTGCGCGAAACCGCTGGCCCTGGCGCTTCTTGAGACATTGAAGAGCACGTAGGAGGGCTCGTCTCCGACGGCGACTACAGGTAATTCCAAGTTGGACGGCCCGGCATGTTGAAATGTGTACTGCGCCTTGTAGTTTCCCAGTTCATACGGATCAACGAAGACCAACGGAGGCAAGGTCAAAAGAAGGTGCAACGAGCAGTCGAGACCATCTTCGAACCGAAAGGCAACCGTAAGCGTTGGGTGGAAGCCATAGGTAGGGTTGATGGAAGAAGACAAGAAAGCCATGTGTGGCTGTGCTCATTTTCGCCTTTTGTTCTCCACCGTCAGCTGCAACTCCGCTGTCTCGCTTTTCTTATTATTCTACGCGTTTTCATCCCCAGACACCGCGCAATATTGAAATTCAAATGGCGTCCTCCTGTTCTACCATTCACAATCATCTGGATCCCGTCTCGCTCAAGTTCAAATCTCAATGTTCCGAAACAACTTTCTGCTCTGCTGCCGAGAATGGGACGTGCATTCCTCGGACGTGTCGACGCGACGAATTCCCTTTTGGATACTCTTATCAAGATGTGCTGCCTCCTCTATGTCTGCCTGGGACGTTTTGCCCCGATGAAGGAAGCGGGTGCCTACCGCTGGTTGGTGTCGGCGGGGCCTGTCAACTGAATCGTGATGAACAATGCTCTCTCCCGCCGGATACGACGGATTCAGACCAGGTTTTGTGTCTTGGATCTGTATGCACGTACGGCTTGGCACTACCATTCAAGTTACTCTTATGCTTTGTGATTGCAGATATTCCAACGTCGGTATCGGCAGGCCCTGCATCGCGGACAATACAACGTACACGGATGTCTTTAATGATCAGCATTTTACCTCCACTATCATCCGAGATAACTGTCAGAAACCACAGTACTATTGTGGGCAGGTCAGTATGACTTGTGAACCTGCGAAACAGCTTAGTTTCCCGTGTTCTGTTGATAACGAATGTCAGCTGGTGATTGAGTCGATTTATCCTCATCATCGTCTATACACTCATGCGCGCGCTAGAAAACATGCGATAGCAACATCTGCTCAGTTCCACCGGAAACGCCGCTCAACATACAACCCTGGCAGATTGTTGTTACCGGTTCTTGCATTCTTGGGGGTCAGTGAGCATGATTAGGCTTTGGTCTTGTCTAATTCATCCTCAAGTCCTTATCTCTACGTGTCTACTTCTGGCTCTTGTCCACAAGCAACATCGCCAAGCGCGCTATTCAGATCTCCGTGGATATTCAGCTGAGCAACTCAGGTACTTGGCGTTTTTGAGAACGCGTGCTCTCGGTAACATGTTTATAGGCTTCGACGTTCCCTCATCGAACTGCACTCGGCCGCTGCCGCCGCATCATCAACAAAATACTCGTAATAGCTTTATTGTCTGTCTTGTCTGTTCAAGTATCCAATCTACCGTGCGCATTCAGCAAAGCAACGTACGATGAGGACTTGCGGGGATGTCATACATCAAAACATCAGAACGCGTTTACGAGTAAACCGATTCTCGTAGGAATCAGTTCTACGGATCTCGAGCATTGCGGCTTCGAATCGTCCCATGTTGGCAATGCATCGTTCATCAGAGTCAGGACGCTTGTCGAACGCCATCGTTCTTTCACCAAGCCTAAAGTTTAGAAACCATGCACCTCGGCTGCTGATAGACTATCCATTTGGCAGATACCATTTGCTAGGACTGGATCCGGCAAAGTAGAGACCCGCGGACCCATACAAGCATACCGGTCCCGAGCAAACGATTGATGTACATGCGGTAATTGCGAGTCGCGACCGGCAAAACCTGGGAAATTCAATTTATAGCAAGTCATGCTCGGAGGGAGGTGACGCCTCAGTTGATCCTGTCTCGTTAGGGTCAAGCACTAAAGAGCCAAAGCAACAGATCGAACGCTTGGAATTGCACGAACCATGGGATCTGCGCGAGGTTTCCCAGCCCACGATTAGTATTAGAATCTCGTAGGAGTGCGCGTCTTCCCAGAAAAGGCGTAATTCCACTGCTGCGGCCATCTCCGCACCAGTCGGTCGCCGATGCGATGACAGCAAAGTAGCTTATTTCTCAAGGCCAACGCCACTTGCGTACGCTGGGAACAGATCTGAGCAAGAGGTCAAACGCCATCAAGTGGCGCCAAGGCCAAACAGCGCCGATGCCGAGTATCTGTTTGAAGACCTCGAGGTGATGCACGCAGGATGGTATGGGATATAGTTCCAGGTTCCTAGACGATTTCGGGGGAACCAGGTCTGGGTCTGCATCAAAGTTCAGAGATGCATCACTGTTCTAAATTGAACGAGGAATGAAGGTACAACTCGCTTCGCGCTGAAAATCAAAGGGTAAAGACTGTATGGCACTCCACGACGAGATACGTACTTGACAGTGAGATACCGGTACCCCAAAGCCGAGCGAAAAAGAGACTGACAAGCTGGGAATTCTACAACTCAACTGCAGAAGCTGCCCGTGAGCCAGGAAAGGGCGTATTATGGGATTTCTTAATTCACTCGTAGTACGCCGTACATTGAGCTAGTGATTAATTGCCCGCTGATGCCTGAAGATAGGCAAATGAGCTGGGTGAACAGTTCGGATGGGAATCGGTGCTTACCAACAGCCTGAGCGCGCCCCGCCCTCTTCCAATCACGGAGATGGCTCCGGTGGAAGAGGCGAAGCCGGGGCATGACCGTGACCGGAGGGTGAGAAACGAATCAGTTTGTGGCGGGAGCTCGCAGGCAAACCAGTGACGTTTGGTCACGGTTCGCATGTCCCCGATAGTCTCCCTTGGAAATCCCGTTCCCGTTCTTGATTAATGATTATCGTCCTTAATAGATCAATACCACTGCGCGTATCAGGTGGCTCTGACCTAGTTAAGCTGTGTTGGTCGACAAAAAGAAGTTTCTTCTTCTAGCCCAGCGAATATCCTGGTCTTCACTGCGGGCTGATAGGCTATAGGGAACGATTGATGAACTGAGGTGATGTCTCATAGAATAACGCGAATGAATAACGCGATACTCGCTGTAGATGCAAGCGGGTAGGGTTCCGTGTGTAAACTCTTCCGAATTAGCGCGCCTTGATTGGGGAGGCAGCAGAAGATCTTCGCGAGTTGACCAATCGGGACTCGTCCGGACTTGATCAACAGATTCTGACATATTGCGTCGAACCACGGGGGCTCTCCTTGAAATATGACCGGCTCGGGATCAAAGAGAAGCTCCAAAATGAAGACTGTCATCAAGTGTGTAGAGCGCTCTTTGATGATGATGAGCTAGCATAGATCCTGTACACACCCTGGAATTCGAATGACAGAATGTGCCACTTGCCCAAGCTGGAAGTTTTGATCCTCCCGTCGCTCCAAGTTTGCATGTGGGGATCCAGAGAGTATACTTCGTTCTCCGAGATGCAGTTTCCGAGGTGGAACAAAGGTTCCCTCGGTATGTGGGCGCGCACGGCCTAGATCAGAAAGCCCTGGCAAGCGAACCGTGTAAAGTACGCGCCAGTCGGGCATCAGATTGCGCATATGCAACCGACCACCGTTTTGCACTCGGCCCTAATCGCTAAGCGTTCCATACAGCACGAGGGCCGAAAAGGGAGGAATTTGCGCACGGGGAAAGACTGGTCGCGGTGTACAGCCTTGACGGTACGAAAGACACCGGTGGGCCTCAGTTACTACTTACGTGGGGTCCGGGATCACATAACTCACGTTGAAGACACCGTTCAACAGACAACATGGTTCTTCGAAATCCTTCTAGGTTCGGAGATTCCAGTGAATGTTGTTATTAGGTTCTATACAGTTGTACAATTACAAACCTAGTACAATGCAGAGATATAAATAATGCTGTAAATGCGAGATGATGCGTGCAGTAGATCGAGAAATAAAGATAAGATGCCCGATAACGTTCAGTTATAGCTGTGGCGTAGGTCCCATGCTGTCGCTGGGAGCTGGTCGGATATAGAGGGGGAGCTGATTCCCCAAATGTGGTTCGGACTTTACAAAAGGACGTGTCACGACGCTATGAGAAACTCATTATTGCTGTTAATCCAGATATAGAACGAGCACTTACTTGACCCTCTTCTCGATCACAGTTGCCGGGTCGATTGTGAACTCCAGGTCCCTCAGTAGAACATATAGAAATATTTTCATTCTGAAGAACACGGTCAACAAAGGCACGACGATAAGGAACCCCGAGATGAACTCTTATCACATGGCTGTGTGAGAACAAATGAATGGGAGACGGAGAGAACACTATAGCAATAGAACCAAACTGAGAAACACTCACTCGAGCAATGCAAACTTGTACCCAATACACGCCCGATTCCCATTTGTCGGGTTTCCGTTGAGGAATGTTAGGATATTAGAATACAAACCGGGTATCGAATTCGAACACGAAGGAGGGTTTGCCCATCGTTCTGGTCTGAGTCACAGGCTCGCCTCAAAATCTGCAACGGACACACAAGCTCATCACGTACCTGAACACCTTGGCGTCCGCTCCCCATATCTGCTCACTGTTGTTGATGGCCTGAATCGGTATAGTGATGATATCGTGCTTCTTGACTCTTATAGTGTGCCTACGGATGCCGTGCCTATCGAGATATCCTCCAGTAGGATTGCTCGGTGTCGAACTTTGCGTTTCATGGTCAATTACGCATTTCGAGTGCCCGAGATCACTCACCTGGTATCAACAGGAATCTCGTCCTCGTCCCGCATGCAAACTCTCATGGTACTTGTGACCGGCGCATGAAGTCGCAGAGCTTCCCGCACAACCCAATCAAGGTATTCGCATCGCATGACGGCATCCTGAAGCTTCCCTTGGTCATCGCGGGCACCATCCAGCTGCCTGAGCTCCCGACGAAGCTGCTTTTGCACTTTCGGGCTATTGACCAAAGCATAAAGGCACCAAGAAAGCGCGTTGGATGTCGTCTCGTGGCCGGCTGCAATAAAAGTAGATATTTGGGAGAGAATCTCAGGTATAGCCATTTGTTGAGGGAGTGATGCCGTTAAACTTGAGCGAACTAGATTCGGAGGTGAGGCAGAGTGGAAGAGCTGAGGAGGATAAATCTCACTGAGAACACTCAAAATATCTTTTCCCAGGATTGTCTTGTCGCCATCCACTGTTTTCTCCCCTTTCTCCAAAAGCTCATCAGTGACAGCTCGCTGTCTTTCCGCCACAAGCTCTAAACCGATTCTACGCATCGTTTCGGTTGCTGTGACCATGGTTGTATTATTTCGGCGCTATCTTCAACGTCAGCCTAGGGGCATCGGATAAAACGCAAAGACGAACAAATCTCGGAGAATCGGAAACCACACTTGCAGAATAGTCATAACTCTAAATTTCCGGGCCGTTGAGAATATGACGCTGAACGCCTGCGCCAGTTCATTGGTTGTGTTGCAAGTTGATAGAGAGTTGAAGTGGTAACCAAAGCCTGGGAAATTATGTTACTTTTTGACCTGCGAATCAGAAGCCATACATACCTGCTAGGCCAATCACGTCAAGCGTTGCTCTGGCAAGTACGACAGTGCATCTACGCGCGTAGGGACAGGCTTTTCGGGGAGTTGTAACCAGATGTCGCGCAGCTGATGGTTGCATGAGTGGTATTCATCACATTTCGATCACAACGGACCTGGTCAGCCTTCTCCCAAAATATCGGTGTCAATGATTGTAGATGAGAGTAGGAAAATGCAGGCGTCTATCGGGACGTTGAACGAGTGGAGGCAGGTGGCGTAAGTAGCACATACTAGGATCTTTCGCTGTACACGGACATAACAGATCAACACCGTTTATCATGATCGACGGAAAGTGACGCATACCTGCCTCTTGTGCATTTCACCCTCTGAAGTCAGCAAACCATCGTGGCCCGCAGCCATGGTCGCGAGACTGTCTCTAACGAAATCCGGCTTGGGATATTCGTAGGCGTTCCCCAGGATGTGTGCGACGGCGACCGGGTCGCATGTCATGAGCCTGCAACCACCAATGAAGCCACGGTAGGTGAAGTTTGGGCCATACTTGGCCTGCCAGTTGGCTAAGAGGTTCGTGTTCTCCTGATCGTGCATCTCACCCAGATTACCCATGAAGAAGGACGGTGAGGGTGGACCGGGAAGCCGACGAAGCGGAGAACGGGCCTGGCGAACAAGAAGGCGAATAAAGTTGGAGGATAGATAGAGTGCACATAGGACGAGTATACAGAGAAGGAGGAACATTGGGGCAGCAGCTCATGGTGAGATCTCTCAGGAGAGTTATATAAACGCGAGGTTGGTTCTTTACTGCGAAATTTGACCCGACAAGACCGCTACCCCGGGTGATCCGGTCGCCGCTCCTGATCTATGGCTCGGCTCAGTCGCTCTCTCCTAAAGGACACATTGTGTCGCTCCAATGTGCCGTTGACAGTGTTGTCCCACCAAGCTCTGATAGATCTGATCCGGTGTCCCAATCTATGGTCATCTCGGGCGGGGGTTTGCAGCACATGCCCTTACCTCACTTGAGTAAAGCCCAAGCGTTCGTTCTTTGTCCATACAGCTGGTCAGAAGGTCATTCAGACGTCGAGCGTCGTATGCACGCGCCTTTGGACATGTCTTTGTTCCAACACGTCCCATTCATTCGCTGAGCAGGTCTAATTTATATATCGTTATCCTCCCAAAGAAATCCGAGCTTTTGAGAAAGAATAGCCGGACCGCCACTATGTCGTAAAACTGTGCCTCATCCAGTTTAAACTTCTGCTCCCGATTCACATCCTCGGGATAGATTTTCTGCACGGCGGACCAGCCTTCCTTGCTGGGAGTCTGCACTTCACATTCTGTCCCCACGAAGCCTCCCTGGAAGGTGACGCATAGGACTTTCGGGGTTACTGGGGCGGTGAACGTCAGCTGAATGTATTGGGGTAGGCCCTGACAGTTGCATCAGTGCATCGCACCCATCTCTGTTGAGTACCTACCTGTTGGCTCGTCCAACACGTCTCGGGATTGCTATCAATCAGGTTGGCTTTCCCCGTTGATTTCTCGAGGGTAGAACTGACTCTATTCTATAGTCAGAGTAACAGCGCAACCATTAATCAACGCGCACCGACTTGATCCTCGTCGCTGATGAGCATAAAGACATGGGTGCAGAGGGAACGGACCCGTGGGAAAAAAACCGACATGAATCCTCTTCAAGTGCTGTCACAACGCGAGTATCAACGCGCACGAGCGCGATGGATATCGGATCCACATCGCCAAAGCCAGGTCACCGACGTGAATCCGTCCATCGTCTCCCATTACTCGATTGAAAATGGCATGCGAAAGCATGAATTCAACCGCTACATGGACATTTGTCCATACGATCGGAACCAAATTCTCATCGGGTCTCGTTACCTGAACGCCAGCTGGGTGCTTGAGCGCCATGGCGGAAAATGGTGGATCGCCAGTCAGGCTCCTCTTCCCAGCACGTCCCACGCATTTCTCAGTCTCCTCCTGAATCCCGTCTTACCGCCATCTAATTCTCGCACGTTCCGTGTACGGACCGTTGTCCAATTAACGCGACACTCCGAGTCCGGCATCACCAAAGCCCATCCATATTTCCCATCTACTATAGGCGACACGATGGTACTCGATCCCGAAGCTGATTGTGAGCTGCCGCCACTCGAAGCCACACTCGACCATGCTGAATACATCGAGAGTGCTTCCTGCCTCATAAGCACCGTCTCTATACGTTCCGCCGAAAATGAGAATCTTACACCTTCAAACACATTCTCTACGATGCATGGCCAGACCATGGCGTTCCTACCGACGAAAATCGCGAGACGTTGTTATCCTTGCTGAAGCTCGTCGAACGTACAAATAGATCCCTTTCTGCAGATGACCCGCCTATAGTTGTGGGGTGCTCTGCCGGCGTTGGACGCACTGGTTCCTTCATTGCTCTGGCCTCGCTTCTACGCGCACACCAGGTGCTGCCGTTCGCAAAGTACCCAACGTCACCGGAGGTTGTACCCCAGTCTCAACTAGGTCCAGTTCTGATGGACGATGCAGTGGTTCAGGAGATAGATTTTTTGCGGGAGCAGCGGCCAAGCATGGTGCAGCGAAACGAGCAAGTCATTATGATTTACGAGATGTTGCACGCTATATTACATATTGGGTGACGGGTTAACATGATGCTTACCGCTACTATTTGTCGATGTACCTTGTACTTACCACTACAATGACTGCTAGTGAACTAGAGACTTTCAAGGATGCATTGATCAAAACTGATCTGTATATGCCTGCCACGGAGACGGAAAAGGCATCTCACAGCGACGCAACCCTTCTGTCAGTCCTTCCTTCCCCTTCATCATGGGCTGGTACCAACAACGATATAACCAGCCGCTTCTTACGTGCCCGAAAGTACGACATTCCTGCTGCTCAGAAGCAGTTTGCGGACACAGAAGCATGGAGGAAGAAACACGACGTCGACAAACTGTATCGCACCTTTCCAGAGCATGAATTCTATTCATCTAAACGGTTCTATCCAAGATGGACGGGAAGACGGGATAAGGTGCGTTTTACCTCACACTTCGCGGCTTTTACTGATAGACGGCCAGGAAGGCAAGCCACTGTATGTGTACCACATCGCCTCGGTGCGCCCGCTTTATGACGAGCTGCATGCCGTTGCGCCACCAAGACGTTATGAACGAATGTACGTCTCCTAGATGCTCCACACATACCCGTTCTAGACCATCTTCTATAGAGTATCTCTATATGAATCGATGGTTAATCTTGTTATGCCTCTCTGCACCCACGTTCATCCTGCGGGCGAAACCATATCCTCATCCACAACCATAATCGACCTCTCATCTCTGACCTTGGGCAGCCTCATCTCCTTGCGCTCCCACCTTCAAGAAGCCTCCAAGCTAGCCACGGCTAACTATCCCGAGACACTCCATCGTATCGCCGTGGTGAACGCACCGTCGTTCTTTCCGGTAATATGGGGCTGGATCAAAGGCTGGTTCGACGAAGTGACGCGGATAAGATCTACATTTTAGCGAAGGATATGGACAAGCTCAAAGAGGTCGTACATGAGGAGGATCTGCCTAAAGCGTATGGCGGCGCGCTGGAATGGTCATTTCACGATGAGCCCCTTCTTGATAACTCGATAAGAGCTGTTATGCCCGAGATACCCAAAGGTCCAGCCGTATACGTCGATGGCGCAGTTAAGGCGACGAAGGATCTAGATTGAACAGTTTTGTCTGTAAGTGATTGCTTTAATGATTGCACACTGCTAACCTTCCTTGGAACAGCATCATTCATACAATAACGGTGTTGACCCCGGTACGTACAAGTAACTCTCTACTCATTATTGTGGAATAACTCTGGAATTCAAGAACTCGATGCTTTATACTTCAATCGGGTCAACCTGTGAACATCGAGTATTCACTATAACATCAAGAGTAATCGACATGATTGTCGTCAATAGGTAGAGTCTAAAGAGAGACGGCAGACCGGGTCACATCCGAGTAGTAGCTAAGTTACCAGTGGAATCAAGAATAGAGAGAGATATTCTGGCTTGGAACCTTGGCTGAAGCATGAATCCTTCCAGAGTCTCCAGTCGGGAATGCTGATATCCAATTCAGAACGGCCTTCGGTCGAGAATACTGTAGAGCAGCTTCCTGCTTCCCTCTTGATAGTTCTCTTCACATACTGAGCTGGAAGAGAAGACTTGATGATTGAGAATGACGTTCGGAAGTCACGGCGTATTCGACCTCAGGTCGAATTCGAACGAGAGCGTCGGGTGCAGAGCTAAAGTACACCTTTTGATGGATTGAAGTTGAAGACTCCGATGGGAATGGTCTGAACACGTGCCCGGCTTGAACTCTCTTCTCGCCGTCATCGGGAATACGTTCAGTGTCTTCTATTCGAGCGGCGACTTGCATATTTCCCTTTCTGCTCTGGATCTGTGAGACACGGTATACATTAACAGCTAATTCGTTCTCAGTTGAACCGATTGCATCAGTACTTCCCTTTCTCCCGAAAACATTGATCCAGAGAAACTTTCAATGGAGATTCGGAGAGCGCTCTAGGACGGCCTATACCCTCATGCGTTTAAACCTCGGCGTCTTGAGTCCCAAGGACAGACCTTGGATGACAGGTCCGTCCTTAAGGATGGTACGCTACAGCCACTCCGGAGGCCTCGGGCCTATGTGTGAAGGTCTCTTTATCTATGGGAATGGAAGTTTTCGGTCTCCTAACGTTCTACTACGGCTTTAGCTGATCTCCACGAGTCTTGTAGCAAGGAAATTCCGACCTATGACTACAGTTTTCGTCCTCGTCTTCCTCCCACTGCTGAGCGCTGAGCAAATACAAACGAACTCCCTCCTACTCAAGCCTTGGCGAGGATGCTCTGACTGTTAGTAAGTAACCGTTCCAATCGCATCTTTCAGACAAGGTAAGTAAATGTTATCATAGCGCAATTTAACCTTCACGGCGGTACCGTGGAAGGTAAATCGTGCAGTCAAACTGGTTCATATCGAGAGATATTCGTTCAAACCTCGGTGTCACAGCTGTCTCCGGCTCTTATGTCCTTCTATGAACGTATGGACTGTATCCGCCCACGGCCAGATGTCTCCGTCGCACTGTCTCGACTCTCTTATCCATTCAAAGACAAGCGTGCACTTACTGGTCCCGTAGAGTTTCTTTGAAGCATCTTACTACCGCCGAAGGTATCGTTTTACTTGGCGACTCGGACGAATAGCTACTTGGAAGTCGGAATCACAACTTCTCCATGTCAAAGTCTTGCGGTGTTCGATTTTCTGTGCTACGTATATACCTGAATACATTCAGGAGAATATATCGTTCAAAGGCTTTCTTGAATCATCTCCAGACACAATCTTCTTACTGAGTCTGCTTCGGCAGCTTCCGCCCAGAAGAAAGTACATCGGACCGGACATAGTGACTTGGCTTCTACCTTGACGCCACAGTCCTTTCACAAAGCGCATTTGACTGGCGGCAGCACTCTGTGGGTTCTAG
Source organism: Hymenopellis radicata (assembly GCA_015501595.1). Lineage (NCBI taxonomy): Eukaryota > Fungi > Basidiomycota > Agaricomycetes > Agaricales > Physalacriaceae > Hymenopellis > Hymenopellis radicata. The sequence continues at coordinate 4,762 of JADNRX010000105.1, read as the reverse complement.
CTGGGTTTCTTGACTTTTGACCCGACCACTCGATTGATATATATCCACGACATGGCGGCTGGCACCCGTGTTGATGCGACCGTTTTTCGCATTTCGGGCGCATATGATACCACGGAGCAACTGGAGGGAGCTTCTCGGTACCGAGAAACGATACATACAACCGTTATCTATTTCCACGACGATAGACCACAGGCAAGGACTATATGATGAACTGCCAAAGAGGGACGTGCCGACCGCGTAAAATGGTAATGCAGGGATATGGGGAATAGCCTTCTGGAGTTTGAGGGACAGTGGGCTTAGCAGCTTACCCAGCTTGAACTGGCGAGACGATAACAGTGTGGAACGCGAGGGGAGTTTTGTCGGACATGTCGATGGAGGAGGACCACGGACTGGCAATAAGCGACCTAGCTCCGAGGAAGAGGAGCACACTTTCGCCGTCCAACCGACAAGCTAAACGTGTCGCGTGCTTCGGCTTGTTGGATGTGTTGTCCTGTTGGCATCGAACACCCGTACGTTATTGACGAGGGAGGAGCTCGATGTTATCTCTCGATACGCGTCAAGCCGCTTTCGTGAGTCTTCAGTAGCTTCTTTAGGTCCGTACAGTGCTCTGACTACCGGCTTTATGCGCTTGTATGAAGTTCTGTTTGTTTCGCTACTCCTTTGTGTTATCCGTGGCGTCGTTCCTCTCGCTACAACAAGAGAGAAGCCGCGAGAAAGATGGCTCTTGTGGACCCGAATCGTCGCGCTTTTTCTTATCGCAGTCGTCGCACCGTTGTCGATTCCGCGCCAGTACAGTCCTGTAGATCCTGATTCCTGTCAATCCGTTTGCGTTCCACGTCCTGATCAGACTGCGTCTTTTATATTGTTGATATTGTACGCTTAGATGGATTCCGTTGTCAAGGCTGCTCAGGACGTCCCGCACCTTCCGGCAGCTCAAATGCCTTCAATAGCCGATTACGATTCGGCCAGATATCTCAAAGCGCAAGCTTTCGCGGTCTCTTCGTTGTTCCGCAGTCCTCGTCTTTATTGAAGCTGGCCATAAGCGTCTGCGCGTCTTCTCAGGAGCGCCAAAACAACTGCATTCTTTGGACTAATTCCCATCTTTGCCCGAGATTACTTGGTTGTGATTGCACTGGTTCCTTTGCAGTCTAAATGGTACGAGGAACAAGACGTACGTGACGGTGCGCAAGAAAATCGGATAACAGTCATCACCTCCTCGCCGCAAAGGTTATTGAGGACGCATCACTCGGGATGGTCGAGAGCTCCAGGTTGAGGTCGAGGTTGAACAGCGACGAGTACTGGCAGCAAGATGACATGATGGGAAGAAGGAGGAGAAAAGGACGGAGGAGAACAGCTTATATACATCGCCGGCTAATAGACGCAAAGTGGCGCAGACTTATCTCAGTATTTAGAGATAATTCAAACGTGGTGTACAACATACGGGTAACGGTACATCGAGTTGTAATACTAAGAAGTAACGAGACAACAATTGATACAGGATGGAAGAAATTCTACACGAATTGATGGTTATGCTGTGTGAAGGTAATCTACGAGAGTTCATGGTGGTGAAAAAGTTCTTGAGTGTGAGACAGCGTTCGATGCTACCGATATCTTTGGTACCACGTCCATCGAGTCCAATTCTTCTGCAGAGCTGGTTAGCCAGGCGGGAGAGTGGTTGATGTGGGGATCGGAATACGAAGCCTTTGGTCGGAAAAGTCTCTGTCCTCGACAGCTGACGATGGATCCTGATAGTCCCGCTTTCTCTTCGTCGCAGTTGACAATGAATGTAGGAAAGGGAGTGGGTATGATGTTCCTCGATCGTAGCTGCCAGCACTGTCTGGGCCTCCCAGAGACTCGTCCCCGAAGTTCCACCTCCAGAATAACTTCCGCTGGCTCTGGAACTGCCTCGGTCATCTCCGCCATCACCCCTAGGGCCAACCCAGTCGAACTCGGAATTCTTGAGGTCTTCGCTCTTCAGATGTTCAAATTTCGGCAAAAGAGTGTCCAGCAGGTGCTTCTTCATATTGAGCATGAAGAAGTAAAGCTTGAGAGCTCCTTCCGGTGTTCGCTCGTCGAGAATGCTGGCATCTGCATAGTCAAGTTTGATATGTCCTTCGACCTGATAATACTTTTAGTATGAGAAGCAGAGGTTTAAAATGCAAACATACATCAATAGTCGCATCCCACAGTTCTTTCTTGCCGGACGAGTCGACTGCCAAACCATAGATGGTCACATCGAGTACGCCCAGGCGCCGCAAGTGGAGAGTACATGCCATGAGACCAACAATAACCTGATTTCTCACATAGTCTAGGTCGTTAAGCTTGTACTCTGTCAAGAAGCCGATGATTATGAGAGTGAGGGCGCTGTCTTTGCCGTTGCGAAAGGGATTAACGTTTTTGTTCCCGCGTGGGCGACACTTGCGGAAAATTTCGTTTGGGATTCGGCATATCCAAGCGAGGTCCATGCGACCCCAAACCTCTTTCTGTCTGGACTGGGGCGCGTCCGGAACAGGGTACTTATTCTCAACTCTGATTTCGCGAACGGAATGAGATATTGAAGAGCACGGCTGGATCAAACTGACCTAATTCTATTGCCTGCCTTCGGTACCTTGTCCTCGTCCCACTCAAAGGCGGTAGTTATTAGATTGTCAAAAAATTGACGGAAGGAGGCCTCCGAATAATGAGTGCGCGTACGGTGATGGTTCCAGGTCAGGCCGAGGTAGGGGTAGTTCGTGGCAAAGTCGTGTGTATCCTCGACAGCCGAACTCACGGGCCAGTGAGTTTTGATGCCTTCGTAAAATTCATAACATCGGTGGGCCTCGGAGACCGTTGGAGGGAAGGGAAGTGCGACTGCCTTGAGATTCTCCAGACGAGCGAGGGATTTAGGGGATTGCCCCCCTTCATCCTCTTCCATGGGAATCTCGATGAAGTCAAAGCAGTCTATCCAGTCAATAAACTTCATCTCGTCTTTGCATAGCCTAGGTCACTGTTAAAAATGGTTAGAGAAGACGGGTAGTGCGTCATACGCGTACGTGGAAGGCGCGCGCGATGGCGGCCGGGACATGTCGCTGGAAAATGGTAAGTAAATCAAACGCATTTAACGTATGCCATCTACGCACTCGTCAGAAAAATCTGACATATTCGATGTTTGGAATCGCAGCTACCATATGGTGGTCGGTGGGAAAGAGTCAGAGTTCGGCCGCGTGGAGCAATTGTCTTACCTTGCGACGATCCCACTTCAAGTCGCCGTATCGATTTGCGCATGGGTGTAAAAACGAAGAGGCATGGGCCGCGTCTCTCAACCTGGATGAATTCACGCGCCCGACTCGCCATCAACGTTCAACTCCTAAGTACTTTTAGTATCACTATGACTGTCCCCTTCGATGCAGGATTCACACAGCCTGAACTGTTGAGCGCCTCTGCGCCTCTGTATGCGCCGTTCTGTCATTGCGACGACGCCATGCTGAACGAGGTTTTACGATCCTCTGGGCTCTCGGCACTTCAAGAAGGCATGAAAGAGAGGTAAGATCTCGCTAGACAGCACTGTCGCCAGCGAAGGTGGCAATCTGTCGACCGGTCAAAGATCCTCACACCAGGCCGGGCGCTTGCATGCGCTGCTCATTTTGGATGAAGGTTCGTATTCATCTCTTTTGCATGTATGCAATCTCAAAGTATTTCCAGCGACTTCGCACGAAGCCAGCCAGCATTATTCAATGTATCAACATCGCTTGGCAGATTACAGAACGGACGCCATCATACAAGCCTCGTTGCGGTCGGGGGTTGATATAGATATCGGACACTACGCTGCTCACTGTCGCGCATAGACTGCAATCTGTCATGCCAGATGCGGACAAGATCGTCAGTATTCTCGTTGCGCGCGGCGTCTTATCCCCGTTTCTTCATGCGAATAGATGATTCTGGACGCCGGAAACATTGTACGTCGAAATACACTTTCCTGCGTCATTGGTCGGTTAACTTGCAATTGGAGTTCGACAGTCTTCTCGAAATACCTGTTGACAAGCTGCGCTCTTGTTGAAGAGTCTCCGGACAAGTAAGTTTAGTATGCAATGACTGAAAATCACCGATATGGATGAACAACAGCAATACAATTCAGAATACAGTATGATACATGAATCCTATCGTTTCAAATACGAATCTTTCAACATTCATGCAGTGGGAGCTGGGGCCGCCTGGGTCGGTTCCGCAGGAGGCGGTGTAGCCGCCTTCTTGTCCGCAGCGATACGACGTGCCTCTTCGTGGATATCGAGCACTTGCTTTGATGTGTCGGTGTAGAACGTCTTGACCTTCTGGCCGAAAGGCGAGGACAGTGCTTTGGAGTAATACTGAAAATATCTTGAGAGGATTGACTCGGAAACACGGATTGACTGACCTCGCCGGCGGTCTTGGAGTATCCCTTTTCCGCATCAACACCCTTCGCCCTTTCTGCTGCTGCAGAAACGGTTTGTTGAACTTTGCCGGAGAGGGTCTGATCGGCGCCCAGAGTGCGTGCACCAACGGTCGTATCAAATGAACGAAAATAGGACAGGAAGCGTTGCGAGATGCCCTGCTTGTCTATATGCGTCAAAACGATGGTATCAAGATGAGTTCATGGACGAGGCGAAAGTGACGCACTGTCGATTTCAATTGCACGCTGAAGGATCTGGTCGGAGAGTTGATATCCCTTAGCGAGGTATTCGGCAGCGACTAACAGATGGAGACGATAAGGAATCGTCATTTACGAGATGAAATGGGTGGGCCACGT
>JADNRX010001049.1:0-15506 GCA_015501595.1 Hymenopellis radicata | reverse complement strand
TCGCATGCATTCATCCAGCGAAAAGTAGCAAAGACGCGCGATCCTCTGAGATCGTCGTATGAGGACTCTCCATCTACCGGCGTATAAGTTTCAGGAAGTACACAGCAATAGCCTCTGTCCACGAAGCTCCCCGAGCCGAAGGAATATTCAAGGCGACAACAGACCGTGAAACCTCTTGGCATAGGCGTACATCCATTGATACAGCTCCATGAAGGCCACCGGTGAAGAATGAAGACACACAACAACAGCTCGCTCGCCGAAGAAGTCGATCATTACTTCAGACAGCAACAAGACCATGAAACCCTGGGGTGAAGGTATAGTATTTCAGTGATATGGATCCCTAAATTTCTCCGGTGAAGATGGAAGACATCACTATCAGTATGAACAGCACCACGACGACAGCACTGACCATCCGTACATCGCTTACCTCAGTCGTATCCACTTCTTGCCATTTGGAGATTGCTCTCCAGCTTCTGCTAAGGGTCCGGTCCAATCCTGGACAAGGATTCATCAAGGTGGCGCGTATTCCGCGGGAGCTAGCCAGAGAGCTCGCCATGCGTCGAGAAGTTAGTGTTCTGAAGGAATAGACGGAGGTGATATCCCCGAGGACCTCCGGTGTCGTTGCGGATGGCGGTGTCGCGGTAGGTACCGGATTAGCGGAGGTGGTTCAGAGGGAGCTAGTAGGAAGTTGCTTGTGTAACGTTGTTCTATTCTAGCTTCGGGCTCTGGGGTAACAGGTTCCCGCTGTTGGGGTATCAAAAGAGTGAGTGTCACAATGGCTTCTATCTGAGATTGCATTGGATAGTTACCGGACGGAGAACGTGAACTCACCTGCAGCCAAAAATTTCATCGGCTTCCGTTCGGTGACCAGTGAACCATTCCTGCTCACGAAGCTGTTATGCAACAATCGATTACAATTCTCCATGTCCATAGCAGTCGTCAACGAGTTACGGTTGCACGATGGCGGTAGAAAGAAAGAGGTATGTCACGTGAATTCACATTGTGACTGGAATCCAAGAACTTGAAGAAGGTTCAATTCACCAAACGAGAGACGCATATACAGAATGCATATACAGAATGTATATACAGAAAGTAGGTATAGAGATAACTCAACCAGTATGTTACAAAACTATGGGCAGTCCGTTATCCGCCAAATGAAAATGCCGAAAGGCTTCAAGCGCAGAGGCCCGAGTCAATGGCGGCGCCGCAGCGGGTGCACTTGACGTGTCGGTCCAAGAGACACAGGCCGACGCCTAAAGGGAACCAGAATACCGCAGCAAGTATGCCTAATACGATGCTTGTCAATAAAGCGATTCAATGGATGCCGAGGAGCCACATACCGAGTACACCGTAGCTCGTGTGGGGAACATGCCCGGACTGCAGACACATCATCTCAGGATGACTTGGCGGCAACAAAGAGGCTATCTGTTCCCCAGTCTCCGGATGAACGTATCGGTAAACGATAGGTGTCTGTCCGTCAACCACGGGTTGGGTGTGGTACGAAGAGGGTCCTGGAACCATCACATAGGCTGGAGATGGCGCAGGCGCAGGCGCAGGCGGGGCCTTGTCGCTTTTGGGCGGCGATTCGTCGAATTCTGTAGGTGCCACTTTCGCATCGTTGAATGCTGCGGAACGACTTGAGCATTCTGCAATCCCCGGATCAATATTAATTACTCACCGGGAGCCTGCTCCGGAAGATCATCATAGGCAGGAGGTTCGTTTGAAGAGGGGGTCTGCACATAGTGTGGTCAGCTTCGATTGTAGGACGAATTTAGTGAAGAGCTCACCATGATGGAATGAAGGAAAGATGGATTGCCTCTCGGCATAAAAGGCCCTCAGTTGACGGCGCAGCACCAGGTGGCTGTGCAAGGCTGTGACCTCAGTGGCTGGAAGATTCCATACTTTCAATTCACTCTCGACAGCGAATTTAAGACGTTTGACGTCTTATGAAGGCGCACAGTGAAGTCATTGGAGGTATGTTGTTCAGCAAGGACCTCGAACAACCCCACCAGACTGTGCGCGACTAGGATCGGGATTTCATCTTTGCTGAGGTTTTACAATGACGAATCAGCGCTTCATCTGTGCAGACAAGGCTATGCGAGAAGCCGATGCATATCGATCGACGTGGAATCCTTGCCGAGAGCATTCGCACATTTAACAATTCTCTCCGCCCTCGGTGGGCCATGAGGCGCGCGCCGCCGGTCATGCTGATCTCTATTGATGACTTGACAGCTTCTTTCGTTGAAAGGCAGAGATTGATGAAGTGAACTAAGGACGCCACATTGAAGTTGCAAAACAAGACGCGTTTCGACACGTGATCATCTTGTTAGAATTGTTGAACTTGTGAGATTCATTACGGCACAGTCCGTACTATGGGCGGCGCCCTGAATATATAAAGTCAGATTCTTGAAGCTAGCATGAGAGGCAGACTCTAAGCACCAATTTGGCTTTTCCCATCTCTTGCGATTGGCAGGTGAAAGAGATACGTACGTGGCCATCGTCCAGGGACCAGACCTCAGTCCATCTCGCTTGTCGCTTGGCAGGATGCATATGCTTCCAACAACTACGTAGTCAAAACGGTAACGATAAATCTACAAGGATAGCAGCTCAGAAATCACATTGTACAGATAGCACACGACAACAGTATTAATACCTGCCAACGTTGCGTGAGCAAGGGATAATTATGACCTGGTAGCGCCATCAAGGCCGATGGGAGGTGCGAGGAAGGAAAGACTCACATTTTGAAATGGACAGTCGTTTCGGGCTGCTGGCCCGTTTTGTAGGACATGGTGATATCCAGATCACGCGGGTTCTTGACGTTGGGCGAGCATGCAAGGGTGCCGGAAATCGTGTCGCCTTGGTTCACTGTTAGTGTTGTGGGGGTATAGAAGACGGTTTGTCTACGAAGATCAGTCAGAACGCGTAGGTGATGAAGATGGTGGGCACTGACTTCCAGTGGGTATACTGTGCGTGCGGACCAGTGGAAAATCGGACCTTCTTGTGCGTGCACTCGAAGGAAATGTCAAACCAGGCGAGGAAGGCATGAACGTCTTGGGAGCTTGTCAATGATGATATCCAAAATCAAGAAGCGGCCATACAATCATCCCGTGTCGCTTTCAGCGAGAAGGGAACCTCAAAGGTCAGGTCCTCCTTCTTTGCGGTCAGAATGTTGATGTGCTATGACAACAGATCAGCGAGGCCTCAAGAAGAAACGTAAGAAACCTACTTTGAACGCACATGTCTGCGTAACGACCGACTTCATGTCCACTGTATCCACCAAAGGCTCCTTGAGAGCAATATCCTTAATGCAGGAGTAATCGAACCATAAACGTTATCCCAAACTGAAATTCAACGTGCTTAATGACCCAAGCGCACAGGACGTGGGTGCAAACGCACAATTTATCTTGTCCTCCTTGTAGTCCTGATCTTCAATGGCGGCGATGTACATTGTGGCAGTGTCAGGGAATATGAGGCCGCCCGTCTTTAAGTACTTATCGCGGGCGAGAAGGACGGTGTCGAGCATGGACTCGTAGAGAAGGAAGTAGCCCATCCATTCTGATATTATTATGTCGAATTGCTGGATGGGGAGGACAGCCTCTTCCATTTCCCTTGACGAGGGTGATCTCTGCGAAAGGGAACATAAGACTCGTGAGATCTAAGAATGAATCAGAACGCACTGTCTTTGAAGTTGTTGGCTTCGATAATTTTCTGGGCTTGGTCGATAATGTTGGACATGTCAATCTGCGGGATGTCTTCAGAACTGACTTGAGATGATACAAAAGTAACACTCACACCAACGACGTGTTTCGCGCCAGCCTTGGCCGCGAACATGCTGAGAATACCAGTTCCACAGCCCACATCTAAAACGGTCTTTCCTTCGAAGAGATGCGGGTTGTTTATTATCGCATTTCGATACGATCCCGTTCGGACGCTGTCCTTCAACATTTCCTCATGGATGCCTTTGATCCGGTGTTCAACAAAGCGTATCCTGCTTAAACAGGATCAACACACCGAAATGAGCATACGAGTCGGCGTAACTGTTGATAACTCAGTGAAACAGTTTTGGATATACGAAGAAAAGACAACAGACTAGTCGCGAGAGGTCATGTCATAGAGACCTGCTTCTGATGAAGATGTGCCGTTTTCCATGTTCATGACGAGGAATGGGGATGAAGGTGAGATGGAAAAAACGGCGCCATCAAAAAATCGATCAATGTCGCGTATGTAAGCACCCGTTTCGTAAGACCTGGACAGCCACCAAGGAATTGCGGCGCAATGCTCAATCGAAGGAAGGGAAACACCTCGCGTAGTTTCTGAATTGTTGGATTTACGATTCGGTCTACAGTGATGAGATGTTCGAATTTCTTCCAACATTCAGTGTTGACAATCACGTGCTCCAGGACGCGATTCTATTCCTGCGTCTTCGTCCAAGCTTAATGAACACACGATGTCTACCGACGTTGTATTTCTTTGGCAGCCCATACGCACTGTAATCATTTTCTCACTAGCGTAAGTATGGTTGTGAAGAAGGGCGTGTAAGACTCATATTGGAAGACCTTCTACTCATCTTGTCCTGCACAGTAAGTATCACGACACGACACATAACGATATATGAAGTTCTGTACGCATCAACATACGCCGTTACCTCGATACTTACGATTCCGTCCTTTATGTACCTAAACTAACATATGAGTCGAGGAGTCGGAGGATGACTGCTAAGCGCTCTAGCGATAAAGGGTCAACGTGCGTGCGCAGTGTTCCACGACGCATCTCACTCGAGCCAAGAACAGTACGCGAGACTTTCATCAGAAGCTCCGATGGGTGCTCCACCTACATTTTCTGGTGTGTGTGCTAAGTATCTCTTAGACAGAACAGAGAAGTAAAGCGCGCACCTTTCACATGGAATGAAGGAGAGTGTCGTCCTCTATGTATGTGCCAAGCAACGCGTGAGGGTCGTGACGTGCTGTTGGCGTTCTGAGGCGAGTCGGTCATTGTACCATGCATACAATGAGTTACCATTTAGAGGTGACCGCTGGCATTGTCCACCGACATGGAGCCGTGAGCGGCTTTTATTGCGTGTAAGTAGACAATGAGACGCCGTTTCAGTAGTCGTCTATGAAGGCTTCAACGAAAGGAACTTGAATGAGCGGGAGGAAGTTGACAGTTTGGATGGGCCGAGAAGAACAACCTCGCACAAATACTAGTGTGACGATGATGGTAAATAGCAAGACGCGCTTGTTTGTTCATGTTACTGAAAACTCTTCCCTCATCCAGCCAATTCTATGCCGACGTCTGATGTGCCTTTTGCATGGACCATCCCGGAAAATTACACTTCTGCCATATTCTTGACAGCGAGCATCTACGCATCACCGGATCGGCCTATAACTTGATATTGAAGGATTTTTCTCGTTCGAATCCGAATAATGGGGTGCTTTTATGCCCGACCTGCCATCTTTCCTACTTCATTGGCTCTTCAACTGCGACCACCATCATCGACGCATCGTCCCTCTGCCTCTCATCTCGAAAAGACAACAGAATCCCTGGCGCACCCCGTGGCTTGAAGGTGCATCTCTTGGAGGTCTTCCCTCCTTAGAACGACCTCTCAGCATGGGGACGGCTTCGCGATAGTTGTGGGTGAAATTGGTGTGTGAGGTTGTGCATGGCATTAGAGCGCACGTTCCAAGAGGACATCGACGTACCTGTGCGTAACATCACCAGTGCACCTGGACGAGAGCGCGGCTGCTCGTCAGGACGACTGCGTGGATGTCGCCTTGGCTTGTTGTCTGTCTGCGGTGACGACGATCGCGTCAGTGCACCTCGATGAGAGCACGACTCCGACTCGTCAGGAGGACTGCAGTCTGTGGTTCGTGGGCGGCAAGTACGATAAGCGCAGGTCTGTTCGTGAGGTCAGTTCGATAGGAGTCTACGGGCTGTCATGGGCGTCGTCGACCGGGACAGTTCGGGTTTAAGCCGCGAGAGGAATGTCTTGACTCTGGTTGCGAACGATCAGGCCGTTTGCGACTGTTAAAATCCGGCTTATGGGGTGGTTACCATGGGGTCTGGTAATCATCCGTCTTCTCGTCATGTAGTGTATGCAGGCGGCGGCATCTTGAGTGCCCACCCAATTGTGACATTACCTCGACGACCGCGAGCGCGTGGCCGGGACGCGTGAGCGCGGAGCCATGACTGTTGCTAAAAGATGTGGCAGGAGTGGTCAGCCCCAACTCATACTCATACTCATACTCTGGTAAGTATCCTGGCACCGCTCGTCCTCACTGCTACGGATCTCCGGAGCTCCCTGGTAGTCGATGATGGCACATGCCGTCTCAAGTGGATATCGTGAATCTCTAGCGACATACTTCGGTACTCTCCTCCTTCCACGTCCTAAATCTTGCCTGAGCCTCGTCTTATTGAGATTTCAAAAATATCCTGTGCCTCCCGTCATGAAGCAGCCATTATTGGCCTTACAGAGTTCCAAAGACGTCCGTTTAGTAAATGTGACTCTCGGACGGAATGGCAGAGATTTCGCGGTTTATGTGGCTACTCAGTAGGTTGATATTTGTACCTTCAACTAGAAGGACTTTGTACCTACTGTTGATGGATCATCAATACCGTTACGAGTATGTGCTCCTTTACTGAGAGCGAGTGCGCTCTGTACACTTTCGTCTCCTCTTTGCGAACTTGATTCGGCGCTCGCCGTGTAGCGAATTCGTGCATTCCCATCTATTGAAGCTCAAGGAAGGTACCCTATGTAACCAGAATCATACAAAAACTTGAAATCATTCCAGACTACCAGTAGAATCGTGGGTGGCGAAGGCTACCGTTCCGACACTCATTCCCAAGTCACCGATTGTTCCTTTACTTTCATGAATCACCTGCTTCTTCAGCTGGGCACGGATATTCGTGATCACTCGGCAAGCCAGTATTGCGTGGATAACACGTTCTAACCTACGATCAGTAGGATGAACCTGTAAGTTCAATCATGGTAGCAGAATGAGTACTTACTCAGCGATCAAGGTAGCAAGGTCGGGCTGTTGAACAAGTTGGCTTCTACACGATGCATAAAGGTAAAGAGAGACAACGTACTGCAAGAATGCTTATCACAATCATGTTCATAATATTCAAGACTGTGAATGATCAGCACTCTGTATCAAGGCAAGGGAACAAGTTGTACCCGAGAGATAGAGATAGTAGATGATGCCTGTAGCAGTTGGATATCAGGCCGACTCTCATTAAGGGTATGCGGAGACATACCATCCTTCAAGACAACATGTAAGAGCCGTGACGAACCGATTTCTCGTGCCTCACGAACTACCCCACTAGTCATCAATCAAACACAATGCCAATGAGAGAACTTACATTGCTGGTAGGATTTAACTACCATGAGTAGTAGCATGACTAAGTAGAGCTGGTGAGTACAGAGTGGCAGTATTCAGTGCAGGGGTGATACTCGCCTACTTCATATATCATGATGGTTATAAAGTCCCACCGAAAAATCGGGTTGGCGGCAGAGACAAGACAGCCTTTAAGATCCGGAAGCGGGAGTACTAGGACTTGAGAGCCTGTTAGTAACTTCTCTTAGCCAACATTCATCACTCACATTTCAGGGAGCTGAGGAAGATACCCATTACTGTGAAGCCAACAACGGAGTACACCAAAAAAAGAGCCGGCATGCAAACTGTGAGAAAGCGATGCCGATTCCAGATGGCCCAAGTTCGAAGTGTGAGTATAACTACTCGAATAATGAGATTACAGAGATGCTGAGAATAGGAGTGTGCATACCTTCAGCCAGCATAATGCCTGCAGTGGCCATCCCTGATGTTACTGTAAATATTAGCAACATCAAACAATCATGATGACACACATCCATCCATCTTAACTACGAGTACACAGTTCTCTGCACTCATATTTGGTGTAAGTTGCTCTACCAGATTATTAGATGACACACGCATTCGATGACTTGAAAAAGCGTACGCCACAGGATCACACCCGCATTTACAAAGGGGGAATACCGTGTGACAAGGTAGAGCAGCTTGGTGATAGTCCATTCGGAACCCCATATAAGCTCCACCTCCTGCTCCAATGTCAAGAGGTAGTCGAACACCTAAATTGACCTCAAATTAGGTACACCGATACAGCCACGTGTGAAGAACGTCGCATACGTAGAGTGCGGTGGCCGAAACTGTGTCGTAGATTAAGATTAGTTGGCCAGCATTTCCGTTTCTCGTGGGATCGTACCATCAAAGTACTACATTCGTTCTGTTAGCACAGGGCAGTTCGGAGACGTCAAAAAGTATTCACGGTGACAAGTCGCAGGTGCCGCAACGCCTCAAAGAGTGCAAGCGATTGGGATTGGGACTGGGTATCCATCGAGAGAGGGTGCAAATGTTTGATGGGCAATGAGCACTGAGCCGTTCCTTTAAGGCGCGGACAGCGAATTCAGGCTGCGTGCTGTTCCGTTCCCTATCTGTCGATCAGAGAAGCGGTGAAGGTGATATATGAGAATCTGAAGAGGTGGGAAGCGCTAAGTCGGACGATGGGACGTACCGATACCAATGTGATCACATATATCGACATATTCGCGATGAACAGCGTTCAATTTGATCAACGAACCATTTGTAACCCCGCGCAGGACACAACGAAGCCTGATGGCCTCCGAAGTGCGATGGAAAATATCAGAGAAACGATATCAGAAATCGCGGTGCATTCAGACAAGATTAGCACAACACTGAGATCGAATTTCTAGTAAAATGGTGAAGCAGGAGACCTCGAGAATAAAGTCGATCAGATCTAAAATTAAACCCGTTAGTGTTGGAATGGGAATATACGGTAGAAAATAAGTACCCCCGTCAACGAAAACAGATGTGGTTCGAGTTTCTCTCGCGAAATGGTCAAGAAGTTTTCTGCTAACATTGACAGGAAGGGCCGACGAGAAATACTAAGAAAACTTTGTTAACATTCAAGGTCACATTGAAACCGGGAACCTCACTGGAGTCGAAAACCAGCGCGGCGACGTTTGAGACGTGCACTGCAAGACCATCGCCGCCGAGTCGCTAGTCGGACTCGTATCGGAGTGTTCAACCAAGCAACGATGAACGCTGTAGTAAAGAGTCGAGGGCTCAACAACGCCGACCCGTCGCAAACGTGTAACTGTTGATGCAGAAGAGGAGAAAGGCGAAGATAAATTGGTCGCGACGACCATGGAGCGGTACCCTTCCATGCAATTGTCTCCAAGACGCGCATCACGAGGAGAGCACGCACATAGCGGATCGCCTCTTCCTCTTCGCGTGCAAACTCAACATATGCATTTACTTAGTCCTCAAGAACTGGGCGGCGACATTAGCCAAAGTGAAACTGGTAGAGTAGTGTCTAGAGCAGATTAATTGACTTGACGGATATGGCCTTACTGTGTGAGCCAATAACAGAACACCAAGCAGTACGTACTGCTACGACGGTAGATGAGGATGGCAGGGTGTGCGAAAGGAGACGACCTAGGCACAGGAAATAGACGGTCTTCGAAAAGGTAGCTGACGTGATTTGACATGTGTAACAGCCTGAGCTTAGCCGGCGCAGCGACAGAGTGAACGGATAATTGCAACGACTAAGGAAGCATACGGAGCATATAGTGATTAAGGAATATGACTCTGAGGGTAGTGCTGGGGTAATGCCAATCTACAAGAACCCAAAAAGATATATCTATAGAAATAACGAGAGGATGCTTGAAGGACCGTCAAGAAGGGGCTGACCAGACAACAAGCTACTTACCAATTTACAGCTCCTTCTTTCCAAGCACGTCTGCGCTTCTGTTGAGCCATTGCCAGATGCTGGACAAGTTCTTCTCTCCTTCCTGACCCGAGAGATAATAAACTGCCCTGCGCTGCATACGCTCGAGGTGCTGGGGCATGTATTTGAGTGCGGCGGTCATGAACAGCGTGATGCTGATAGAGAGGATGGTGAGCAGGAGAATCTTCTCCCAGGGCTCGAGCATAGACAACACGAATGTGGATTCAAACCACATCCGCCAGCGCCAGAAGAAGAGGGCGACGGGTGATTTGGGTGGCCGCGCAAAGCTGAGGTCAGGCCTGGGAGGCGGTAGTTTGGTCTGTGTCTGCGTGGCCATTGTGCTCGTCGTGGGCAAAGCACTCCGGAGCGCAGGGTAAGCAAAGTCGTCACGGGTGACCCTTGTAACGCTCGCGTCTCGCGTCTTACCATCATGACCAACTTCTTCTCCATGCCGTACTTGCCAGGCCGTCTGGAGGATGAATTCATTGTCCAATCTTCAAGGAACTCTCTACCTCCAATTTATTCCCAGTTTTTTGTTCCGAGGATGGAGGAAAAACCGCAGAATCCCATTATGGACACCTTGAAACGATACCGACCTCCCTCATTTGCCCACTTGCCGCCAGAAATCATCGAAATGACCCAAGATCTCGTGGATCCTGCTATTCACATTCCAAAAGTTGAATCTATAGACTCGATATGGGCCGAGGCTTTGACGCGGAAGACTGCAGTTCGAGTATGTGTTCGTAGCGCTATTATATCCCACACATGAAATTTATCGACGATAGAGTCAGGTCCTATCTTGGGATAATCTTCATCCTATGAAATCCAAGGCAGTGTCCTCTACACCATTTCTATCGGAGCAGAATAGCAATGTTTTTGCCTCCGTTAGACACCATCTTCAACCTCGTTTGCATGACCCAAACACTGACGTTCTGCATATAACACCGCACGTACTCTGGCAGAACTTGAAGGTGACTATATGCGGAGCGTCCTCTCAGCTCCATACTTGGGACACGAGAACGGAGCGATTCGTCCAAGTAGGGCTGAAAGATGGGCGAAAGGGCAGAATTCTTGTCGACGGTAAAGACGAAATAATTAGCAGTAGGTAAGACCTGCTGTCCCAACATTTAATCTTTTTGGTCTAAGAAACTAGCGTTTTGCGTCCTTTTTTGCGTATAGGAAACATGGTACGCAGATTGGAAACTCTGCTGACGGTGCTACGATCCAGGTAAATCTATCAATGCAAATCCAATCAATTCGTTCGGCTGACCGCCTTGTAGAGCTGCGAAAGAAGGGCCAACTATACATGCGTTCGCACACGCCCTGTCGACCACACTTACACTTCTGCGCGACTCGTTAACTCGCAGTCCGCTCGCTCAAGCGTCTAATGTTGACATCTTGTCGACCAAATTCACGACTCACTACGTCTCTTATGATAATATTCTGGTCTCCTTGGCCGATATGTGTGGCGTTGTAAGTGCCTTTACCACTACCTCACGATTGATCTGACCTACCTGCAGGGCGATGACAGACAACCATCTTCATACCAGGTTCTAGAGTCTCAACCGCAGCCTCTACTATCTCGAATTTATGACCATCTTCATATGCACATCGAACGCCAAGCGGATAAAAGCGTCGTGGCCGTGATAGCCTATCTCTTAACGAACACCTCTCACGAATACTTCGTTCATGTGTCTCGGTCGGTGGGCTTTGGCGGACATCCCCTCCCGAAAGCCACCCATGTGGTTGGAGAGAATCCGAACCTTTACGAAGACGACGAGGTGAAACAGGATAACATCTTCGACCTGATTGAATCGGCCGAAGAGGACCAGTTTCCTTCCTTCTTCCCAGAGAATCTCATCGAGGCGCTACCAGCGGCAAGAAAATCTTTGATTTTGCTTCGTGCGGCTCAGCCAGATCACGAGCTTCTTATAACTCATTTAGAACAGAAGGATATTCGTTGGTTCTGGGAAGAGGAGGAAATAATGAAAGAACAACCCCAACAACCGTCTTCGTCAGTTGTGATCCCGCGTCAAGTTGCTGAAGAAGACCGATCCGGAGACGACAATCCATTCGCACAGTTCAAGGTCTTCGACCTGGAACCTGGTGTACACATAGGGACATCGTGCTTCGACCACGCTTTCACCGCTTCCTCCACCGACCACCTACAAGCGTTCATCGACGCGTTTCCCAGCAAGTTACCCTTGATTACTCCGACTCTCTCTCACCTCACCGACCTCGTCTTCCGCCCGCTTCTCACCCATGCCGCCATGCTCTCCTCTGCCCTCATCTCACTCTTCCTTTCTCCATCCACCCACCTCAACCTTCACGCCCACATGGCCCTTCTCCAATCCTACCTCCTCTTTTCGTCTCCCGACTTCAAGGCGCGCATCAATGTAGCACTTTTCTCTGATCATGAGGATACGGACTATGATGAGCAGACGCGAAATCCTCTGTCTCTGTACGTACTGCGCCGCCGCCGTGCTCGGGAGCAGGATCCCAATACAGTATGGGCTGTAGGGTTAGCGGCTTCACTTTTAGATCGCGATGCCTGGCCGCCTGTTGGCGCGGACCTGAGCTTCTTCTTGCGAACAGTGATTGTCGACACGTTTGAAGCTGCAGTTGGAAACAAGATGGATGGACAAGCGAAACAGGGTGCCTCGGAGGATTTGGACAGCAGGTTGGGCTTTGCGATACGGGATCTCCCTGTTGGAAGGGGAAGGGATAGATGGTTGAGTCCATTGTGTATGTGCGATTCTTTTTCATACCGATGCCGTTCACTGAATCGGTTTCAGCAATCGAGTGAGCCTCGTCCACCGGGAATATGAGGATTTTGTTGAACTAATGTTTGATAGGGCTCTTGATTTCCTGTACATGGACTACAAGCCTCCGCATCCCTTGGAGGTGCTGATAACGCCGGAGATTTTGGCCAAATACCAGAGGATCTTCACCTTCCTGCTCAGGTTAACAAGAGGTAACGCCGTCTCGTTTAACGCCAGGTTCTTCACTGACTGTTCTTTTCAGTCGAAAACGCCATTGCCGCTGTCCATCGAATGACGCGTCCGTCTGACACAACGGTCTTCCCGACTTTGTCTCCTTCAAGGAAATTGCTGCTTCACCTCAAGTTCATAACACAATCCTTGGTGTCGTCGCTCTCGCAGTATACTTTCGTCACTGCCATCGGGGGTAACTTTGATGTCTTTCTGCTGCGATTATCCTTGACTGCGCCACCTCTGCTGTGGGACAGTCGACCATCTGGGTTCACGGATGTTTTTGAGTTGGCGAAGGCTCATTCCGAGTTACTCGACGACATATTGAGTGCGTGTTTGATGCGTTCGACGCAGAGGGCGGCAAGCGATATGCTTCGGGATGTGCTTCAACTGGTGCTGGACTTTGCTGTTCTGGTTGGCCGATTGAAGAGGCAGCAGTTGGAGGAGTACGAAGCTGCGCCTTTGTTGGAGAGCTTGTATTGGAAGTTCAGGTTGAAGATGGCGGAGCTGGTAAGTGTTCAATGTTAGCGATGTACGGGAAACTAAATGTGCGACTGTTTAGGTGAAAACGTTAAGGGCGATGGTCGATAAGAACGTGGGATCCGACTCTTCGATTTCTGCGCCAGTCGTCTCTAGGGAAGGACATAGGTATATACGACGGCCGCCTGGAGGGACTGAAGCCCTCTCCCATCTTCTCACTCGATGGGATATCTCTGACTGGTGGATCTCGCCTCCTCAGCGCAGAGACGGCCAGGTTGACCTTTGATTTGGAAGTTTATATTTCGTGACTGGGGATAGTGTAGTTTTATTTTGTGACCCTCGAACAAGATGATTTTCTTTGTCATGATAAGCATCAATTGACATTGGATGAGAAGACATCTTGAGGCCTCTGTCCCATTATTTATCAGTGGACACTGATTGTAGAGCTCATTGTAAAGAGTGCGCCGTACACTTGGTCAGGGTCATGAGCATGCAGTCCCGATCATCACTTGCTGAACACGTTCATCTCGATGGCTTCCAATCACGCTCGCAGTCGAGGGCACGACCTCATCGGCATTTCTCGCTTGATGTGAAGGGAGAGAAGGTCTCCATACCGAGTAGGGCGCATTCTCCTAGTCGCTTCGCTGCAGTCAGTCGCCCTTTTCTCCTTCAAGTCACTGTTGAATCGTTTTAGAGATTTGCATCGGCCGCGCCGAGCCGTGTTCACTCTCGGTCTGAGAGACATGACTCTGAAAGTGTGTCCAATCGTAGTAGATCATTTTACCCGAAGATTTACATTCGAAAAAGCCGTACACACGTCGAAAGATGACGCGGAATACTACGTCAACCTAAAGGACCCGCGGGGACATGAACTGGATCCTAATTCTCGTATCTGGCACATCTACAATGCGGAGTCGAGAAAGCATGATGCTAGAATGATGGAAGGCTGGAACCGGAGCATGGATGTTCTTCTCGTGTTTGTGAGTAGTAGCTCCCTTGTCGGCATTCTTATTCACTCCGCGTACCGTAGACTGGGCTCTTCTCGGCTGTATTGACCACTTTCATCATCCAGACCTACCAAATGATGATACCAGACGAAACCGATACCCTTCTCAGCCAACTCGTCAACGATTCAGCATCAAGAACATTATCATCATCATCATCATCCTCGGCTCCGGCCACCCACTGGGTCAACGGGCTCTGGTTCGCTGCGTTAGCCTGTAGCTTATCAACTGCTTTGATCTCCATGCTCGCGAAAACAATGGCTGCAAGCATACATACCCCACATATCCGGTGCTGCCCGTCAGAAGGCGCGCATACGGCAATCCAGATACATGCAACTGGAACGCGTGGTATATGGACGCGTGGTATATCCCCGCCATCATCAATACGCTACCTATTCTCGTCCACGTCGCGTTGCTCCTCTTCTTCGCCGGCTTAATCGTCTTACTGTGGCCAGCCGACTTGGCCATCACGATCGCGACATGCGCGATCGTGGCATGCGCATATCTGTTCTACTCTATGTCCGTTTGGCTGCCGCTTTTCTATAAGGATTGTCCTTACTATCATCCTCTCACTGAGTATATCCGAAAGGCCTGGAGTGCGGAACAGACCTACGTTCGCCCTTTGAAGACACTTTATCATGCGAGAAAGGACCCAATGGCCGGAGCTCGCAATTCTAGGTATTCGTGTTCTGTGTTTTCTTCCTATGTTTCGTTTAACCACGGCCCTAGTCATCGTACAAGCAAATCCGCGGAGGTCCCTATCAGAGGATGCCCTAGATGCAGCCGCCCTTGTCTGGCTACTCAGAAAATCAACGGATAGTGATGTCGTTTCGGCTGCATTGCAGAGCCTTGCAGGACTGCCAACGCGACTTCTGTGCTATGGACGTGCTCAGAGATGAAGACGCGCTATCGATGGTCGAACAAGCTTTTCAAGACTGCTTTTACAAGGACACCACCGTCGATTTGCAGTGGCATATTCTGGATCCGGACGGAGCAGAGCTGTATTGCCGCGCATGGATAAATTTGACGCGTGGGACAATGGAGCAGTGGCCTCTTGAACTAATAGGACCTCTCTGGGTCCTGCAGGACTGTACAAGAGACTTCCCTGACGCAGCGGCGGTGGCGTCCCTGTGCCGTTGCACTCTCTTCTTTCGAATCACATGTATCTCAATGGGAGCTCCTAGCGTATCTCGCGAAATGCACTGCAGGCGAGATCCAGCTGTCAAGCACGAGTCAGTGCTGCCTGCTC
>JADNRX010001048.1:0-15540 GCA_015501595.1 Hymenopellis radicata | reverse complement strand
TTAAGGCGGCGGCTGTTGCCGCCACTCCTGCCTGTCCATATAAGGAAATTGGACCCTGAATGAAGAGCAACGTCTATGAAGAGTATGCATAACGGGTAACGCCCCATGAAGACTAGGTCGTAATAGTACAGTACGCCATCCTTTCGTCTACTAAACGCACTCGAGCGTCTTTTGGTGAGCTGTCGCGTTCGGGTGCGCGCACGGGGGGTTGCAAACCCGAAGGTCCAGCTACTGGAGAGGGGGTCTTGACGCAGGTCTGGGTACTCGTCGAGAACTAGAGCTCCCCGACTGCGTGATTAGCACTACAGGGGTTAAACCCACAGTAGGCTGAGGAAGAGGATTGGAAGGGGATGGGTCGCGGGCTGGCTCGGGTTCGCGTTCGGGTTCCTTCGGGCTCCCCGAGGGTTCACCCATCTGAGCATTTTCTGGAGTCGGCGGTGGCGACCAATCGGCATGGGCCATCACCTGTGTGAAGAAAATCGCGTCAACCCAGTGTAACGTCGTTTCAAACGTTTCCAGTTCATCTGGATAGAACGAGATGTGTCGGGCTACCGCTTCTAAGACTTTATCCTGTAAGGGCGTGCGAGAACCCGACGCTAGTATGCGTTCTATGGTGAGGAAGGGATCTGTGACTAAATCCTCAGCGAGCTGCTCGTTCAGAAGCCAGTATACTTCTTCGGGAACGGAGTCTTGACCGACGTATAGAAAGTCTTCAGCTTGTTCGTTGGTGGGCTGGCGTGAGCTGGGCTGCATCTTGTGGGCGACTCGGTTGCTAGGTGGGGAATTTTCTGGTCCCGCCCTGTGTACAGCACCTCTATTATATATGTCTCCCGGTGCATTCCGGATCCGCGCTCCTATATGTGGTTTTCGAAGCGTGACGAAGCTTAACGCCACGCTTCCTTGATCGGGTAACTAGGGTCACCAGACTTCTTCGGGGTTCTGGCGACCGTTAACTTTTCTTCCCATGTATTTCCCGAGGCTTTTCGGGTTTCCACTGGCCTCCTGCATCTCACATGAATCTCAAATTTTGAAAATTCTTGTTACTTTTTGGGTGAATACTGTAGTATCCCTCTCCTTTCTTTTTCTTTACATGGCGTCCGCGCCATCTTCAGTCTTATCTTGTTCAAACGGGAAGTCTTGTCCAGACGGGAAGTCTTTATTCCCCTGAACATCCCCGTACTTCTTTAAACCTGCGTTTTCATGCTACTGTGTTCTTCGTCCCCGCCTGTTAGCGTGACTCAAGATCCACAGTGCTGTCTTGGCTACTTTATCGTAGACTTTACTTACACTATCCTTAATAGCGTGTAACCTCCTGTGAAACTGCTTGCCTAAGTCGATAGGGTCTCTCCTCGAGTAGAAGGGTAAGACACGAAAACCCGCAATCTTCCCATCTATGAGTTCACCATTCAACTCGCATAAAACATAGTTCCCCGCAGTCGTTCTGGTGACTACCGCGTAGGGTCCCATGAATCTTTCCTTGAACTTTGAGTTCAATTCATCTTCGATCCTAGTGTTTCGTACTAACACTAGTTCACCTGTCTTGAACTGCCAGTTTGGCATAGTGTTTTTGAACTGTTCCATGAAGCGCTCAGCAGCTTTTCGCTTAGCAGCCGTGACTCTTTTCTTCATGCTTGCTACGTCCAGTGCATGCTTCGCAATGAGGCGTGCTCTATATGCAACAAGGTCTGAGTGCGACATGATTTTGTCTGGTGCATCTACTAACCACGTTACTTCCATGTAATCTAACGGGAGGATAGGATCGCTCCCGGTTACCGCATAAAAAGGTGAACAACCTAGTCCACGCTTAACCGTGATCCTCTCTGCCCATAACACTTCATGCAAGTACGCTGGCCATACCGATGGGTCTCCTTTACACACCTTGAAGAGTGACTGGCGAATATCCCAGTGTCCTCTTTCAACTTTGCCGTTAGCTTGTTTGTTGTACGGTGAGATGAGGATTCCCGTTATGCCATACTTCTGTTCTACGTATCGCATAGCTTTCTTGATAGAGGGCCCGTTGTCAGTCACAATCTCTCGAATGCAACCCCATCGGGATAACACTTCTTCGAACAACCAGTCCCCTAAGGTTTCGGCTGTCTCTTCCTTCAAGGCTCGGGCTTCAGGCCATCCCGAAAGTCCACACCTTGCTACTGTGACCGCATTGTAACCGGAATATTTTGTTTCTTCCGATGCTAAGTCCTTTTTAGAGGTTTTGCCGTCTTTGTTAGGCGTACCCGTAGACTTGGGCATTCTGAAGGTGTCGACATAGGCTTTCTCAAAGATCCCTGGGGTTGAAGTGATCCTTGGTTCCATATGTATGTTCTTCTTCTGCCTCTTCTGACAGAGAACACAAGTCTTGATGTACCAGTTCACATCCGTTTCCAACGCTGGCCACCAGAACCTTGACTTAATGAGGTATCTGACAGAGTATTGTCCCTTATGGCCATTCTTGTCGTGTATGACCTTGCAAACCGCCATTCTTTCGGGTTTTTGTAACACCCGTTTGTGTTCTCCTTTCTTATCTTTCTTGTAGAGTCTGTTATTCCTAACAAAGAACTCACTTTCAGCCCAATCCTGCATTTTTGCAGTCATGTTCGTCGGGAGATCTGATTCTTGCGAGTGGGCCTTGTCTTCCAAGTACGGTTGAACATATGGTAACATGGTTTCCCAAGTGTTCTCTCGTTCAGTCCTGTTCTGGTCCGGGAAGTTAGGTATGTCCACCCATTTCTCGATGTCCTCGACTGCAACCGCAGTGGCTTGAAGGACCTCTTGTTCTGTTGTCCACTCGGGTGCCTTACTACTTCCCGAGTTAAGGGTCTGTAGGAAGCCTGTCCGGGTGTCGATGTTGTTTCTGAACGTCTCGAAGTCTAAGGGTTGATCCTCTTTCGGGATGTTTGGATTTTCCTCATACTCTAGCTCTATTGTATCATCTGGTTCGTCGTATGGTACCACGGGATCTTTGTCGGAATGTGGCCTTCGACTCAAACCATCAGGTCCATGCACCTTGCCTGGTACGTGTACCAAAGTGAAGTGATACATTAGAATGTCTTCAGCCCATCGTTGTAGATTGGCGTTCGTGAGGGAGTCAATGTTTGATAACATTCCCTTGATATACTTTGCGTCTACCTCTACGCGGAGCTTTCTACACCCAAGTAGGTAGTACCTACAATGCATGAGTGCTCGGTGTAAACCGAACAGTTCCCGCTTGGCTTGGGAATATCTTGCTTGTGTTTCGTTCAGCGTAATAGACATGAACTTGGCAAAGTACGTCTTCGTAGAGTCTTCAGGATCCTTCTGAGATAAGTAGAAGCCTATAGCCTGGTAGGATGTGTCCACCGACAAAGTTACCGGCGTGTCCCACTCGTACCTGAGAGGTTTTAGCATGGGGCACGTTGTGATTGCATCTTTGAGGGCTTGCATCGAGGCTTTCTCTTCTGGACCCCATTGAAAGGCTACTGCACCACGATTTAACTTGTTCATAGCGTAGGCCTTGACTGAGTAGTCTTTAATGAAGGCTCGGAAAATTCCTGTTGTCCCGAGAAAGGACTTGACTTGTGTCAAGTTCTCGCAATCAGGCCAGTCCTGTATGACCTTTACTCGGTCTGCAGCAGGTTTCCGGCCCGCATACGAACATACATGTCCTACAACTACTATCTCGTCCGCACAGATAATAGCTTTCAGTCCTGAGAAGGTACCACCCGCATACTTCATCCGTTGAATGATACGGTTCATGTTGTTCAAGTGTTCCCACACGAAGCGTCGGATTTTAGGATTTTCCTTAAGTACTTCTGGGTTCCCATCCTTGTCTTCGTATCTGGTAGTGGGGCCTTTGACGGGTACATCATCAATGTACGGCCTGGTGTATGCTGGTATTTCATCTCGTAGTATGTGTGTTACATCCTCATGAAAGATGGGCACTGAATTTGTCCATCCCATGGGTAGTGTTCTTAGTCTTAGTGCACCGTAGGGTGTTGAGAAGGTAGTCATGTCTCGTGAAGAGATTGCTAACAACCGTTCATCGTAACCTACATACAAGTCTAAAGTCCCACCACAGGATAACCCTGCGAACGCTTCGGCTAGCTCCTCGGTAGCTGGAGGTAACCCGGAGTGTGCGATGGTTACTGCGTTGAGTGGTTCTAAACTGTGTACCAGTCTAAGCTTCTTGCCATCCTTCTTAAGTACACAGAACCATCTGGATCGATAAGACGAGTTGGAAGGTTCGTATACACCCGAGTCTAGTTTGTTCTTAATGATCTTACATACTTCATCATAGATACCAGGCGGAATCGGGATATTCCTAAGTACCCATGGTATATGCTGAATGACTGGCATGTCAACAGGGGGGAAGAAGTCTTCACGGAATTTACCTTTTTCCGATTCTTCCCATGCGAAGCCTTCATTCTGCAGACACATTAGTTGATCCACTAGCTTTCGTTCTTCGGGCCACAGGAACTCTCCTGTATGATCCTTCTGAACTTGCTCTCTACGCTCGGCTGTGTATCTTCCCGTTGGTACAAATTCCGGCGGGTTCTTCGACAACTTAGGTAGCTCTGCTAGCGGGTCTCCTTGTATGTCTCTTATGATTCTGAATTCGTCGGGTAGTGTTCCCAGATGCGGCTTAGTTTTCAATGCTACTGGCTTGTACTTCTTAGCCGCGTAGACATCTACATGGCGCATCGCGAAGATACCCTTAGGTTTTCTCATTCGTTTCACACCTTGTAAGAACACCTCTTGTTGTTTATTGAGGTAACTTTCTGCCATAGTGACGTGAACTGGCCAAAGACACTTTGCAACTCCTGAGGGACTCCGTAGAACATCTGTGGGGTGTCTAACACCAATCCTTCTTCCCATTCGTTGCTAGCGACTGGTTTGCGGATGTCGAAAACTTTCCTAAACCCGTTGACTTTTCTTCGTTCGTGGGTCTCTATTGGGTGCTTCACGGGTACCATGATGGGTTCTTTAGGATCCCGAAACATGAATTCTCGCCTAAGAGGCTTGACTGCTCGATGAACGCCATCGTTTGACTTCTTCAAGTACAAGCTAGTCAAGTCGTTTGACGAAAAACTGGTTCTGTTCTGTCCTGGTATATATGTTTCTTGTATTTTATAGCCGTTTTTCTTATCTCCCGTTATGTAGAGAGCCACCTCTCCTTGATCTGGGATCAATTCCTCGAGCGGCTCTGAAAACCCTCTTGTTGGATAGGTTTGAGATATCTGGGTACTTCTCCCCGAGCGTAAGTGGGCATCGTCAACTTACGACCATTGCTTGGGTCGGTGATGGTGGCGGATACTTGCTCACCCGAGGTGAGGCAACAAGACTGGCTACTCGTTCGAAGGGTCTACCCAACAAGACTTCGTAGGCAGGAGCCCTAAGAATATGTACTTGTAGATAGAAAGTAATCCCTTCGAAGGTAAATGGAAGATTCCGTGCAAGACCCACCGTTGTGGTTCGGGTTTGATCTGCACTTTCCATGGTTATCTGAACGTTGGGGTCATAAGGAACTCCCAACTCAAGGGCTGCCTTTAGCGACATAGAGACAATCTGTGAGCCGCTGTCTAAGAGACATTCCTTTCTGCCTGCTCCTCCAATAATCGGCCACATGGTTCTTAGTTCTGCGCTCTCAGCTGCTACATTCGCAGCCGGTAAGTTCACGTTGAAGTAAGGACCCGCATACCCATTATTGAAGTGGTATAGCTGTACGACTGGATCTTGAACGACTATCGCGTCCTTCGGTAAGTCACTACCTTCCAGCTTGTTAAAGACATATGC
Source organism: Hymenopellis radicata (assembly GCA_015501595.1). Classification (NCBI taxonomy): domain Eukaryota; kingdom Fungi; phylum Basidiomycota; class Agaricomycetes; order Agaricales; family Physalacriaceae; genus Hymenopellis; species Hymenopellis radicata. Next base: position 9,771 of record JADNRX010001048.1, on the reverse strand, counting down.
ATCGTCTGGCTCAGAGGCCATAAATTCCATCTGCACGTTTACTTTGACGTTCCTACCCTTCAAGAGGTCTAACAAGTCCTTCTGCCAGGCCTCGTTAGTTGCTAACATCTCGAACGGTAAGAACTGTTTCCAAAGAGAACGCCACTCGGGATTTTCGTTGAGCATGGCTCGGATTTTCGAAATCCGTTGATAAGTGCGCTGTTTCTGTTGTTCGACCTCATCATTGGTAGACACTACTGGCCGTTGGGCTTGCAACGCATCTTCAATGATTTTAGTCAACTCGGGATCTCCAAGAGTATCCAGGGTTTTATCCTTGTCAACAGGCTCTTTGACTGTCTCTGGTTTGTCGGGGACTTTGGGTGCTTCCTCGACAGGATCTGTGAAACTGACTTGTTTCTTCACGGGTATCACTACCTCGACTTGTCTTTGACTAGGTCGGGGAATGAAGTTCCCATGCAGATTCGGTCCTGGTTTCCGTTTCATAATTTCTACAGGCTGTTCGTTATGTTTTTCATTTTTAGACTGTGCACGCGTATTTGCTAATTGGCTCTCAAGAGGCTCTGTGAACGCGTCAACAGGCCCAGACTTCAGGGAAGAGGAAAGGCTTATACCAGGGAAGGGGTTGTCTTGGTGCCAACCTTGTTGTTGCGCCACGATCAGACGCTCCAACAATTCTTCCTGCATAAGGGTAAGCCTTTTCTCTTCGGGTTCTTCTGAAGCCCTCTCCATCCTCGAGCCTAATCGAAATTTGACTGGGTATCCGATACCCGGTCCGCGTCTAGTATAGTCTGTGGACTAAACATGTCGTCTTCGCCATTTGCAATGAAGCTTTGAGTCTTAAGCATAGCTGATGCTTCGGGAGGTAACTTCCCGTTGGTCTTTTCCATGAGGTTCCACACCTGCCACGCTGGCCAGATGCCGGCTTTAGCCTTACTAGCGAGTGATACCCATTTCGCAAGAAGTAGTATTTTACTCCGTTAGGCTTGTATATCCAGCCTTCAGCTTCCATCTTCTTCTGATGAACACACTCTCTAACAAAATGACCTTCTTCACCGCAGAAGAAACACTGGTTATGCTGTTGAGGTGGGGGCGGGGGTCTTGGGTTCCCTTGAGGGTTCCGAGCTATGAAACCGTTCGGTTGAACCGTTGGTGGCCCTCCCGGGTAGTTAGGAGCTCCCTGTGCTAAATGTTGTACAACCTCATACGGGTAGCTCAAAGGCTCTTGAGTATAGTCATATTGCATATGTTGAGTTCGAAGGTTGGGATTTCCCGTAGGGTTCCCTCTTAAAGCTTCTTTAACGGCTGCAAGTAACTGTTCGTGTTGACGGGCTTGAGTCTGCTCTTGAGCCATCCTAGCCTTTGCTTCTAGGTTGAGTTTGTCTAGTAACAAAGACAAGGATTCTGTCTGTTGAGCCAATGACTCTGTCTTAACTCTCGACGTAGAGGCTGGTATTAACATACGGTCAAAAGTTCTACCGGTTACCTCAGTGGGTTCCGCTGCTTGACCGAATATGTTCATGTCCCCAAAATGACTGCTAATAGCATCGGATACTTCATTCAACGTCCACTTCATGCCATTTGTCTTGGCGTTCGCAGACGGCGTAGGATGCATCCGTTTCAATTCGACTTGTATACTGGCCCAAGTGGGTCCTAGAATACAAGGGACGAGTGACTCTATAGCGGTCTTCTCGGTAATGTCTTTGCTTTTGATTAAGTACAGTAGTACGTGCATAATTACGCGCTTGAACTCAACCCAACCAGACTTGTTATAGATCGGGTTGGCTCGGTAGATGTTAAGCTTCTCTTCAAGTTCCCGAGGCGTGTGTTCTCGGTCTTCGGTGCCAGCACCGTAGCTTTCGAACACCGCTTTCTTGAACTCGTCGTATTTAGCAGCACTGTACTCTGGCATAGCAAACCATTGCTTTCTAACGTCTTCATCAACATAGCTGACAGCTATCTCGATCTTAAGAGCGTCTTCTTGGATCTTCTTAGCTGGGAACAACCAGTCTAAGGCGTTGAAGTATCTTTTGATTCCAGCTTGAGTAGCCGTAAACTCGGGTGCATGTCTGGTCCCCGGAATCGGCAGGTTACTACCGTCCAACTTGTCACTAACCGCCTGCGACGGGTAATTGGCGGGATCTAAGGTAGCAGACATGGTGTTTCGTAAACTAGCAAATAGACTATTGGGGTGTAAAGGATAGGCTGCAAGACCAAAGTCTTCGTCTTCTTCACTCGATTGGTCTTCTGTGTACGAGACAAGCGAAGGCTTGAAAGGTCTAGGTGCACCTGGTGCTTTTGGGTTGTTAGTCCTTGTCTGAGGAGTAACGGGTGTCGGGGCTGAAGTAGCTTTCCGACTTGAAGGTTGGTTTTGACTAGACTGAGCTGCTCTGGCAATGGCTCGTTGTCTATCGGCTTCTCCACCGTTTACTAAGTAACCTGGCGGATGTAAACTTGGTCTGAGAACTCGACCTGAACTAGTTGAAGCACTTGAAGTACTCGCACTTGGTCTAGGTGGAGGTGAACGCTCTGCCTGACTTTGCGTGTAACGCGAAGACTGCGAATTCGAGGTTCTTTTGGGAGTAATTTTGGTTTTTGGCGGGTAACCTTTGGATTCCGAATCCTCAAGTTAAAAACAGATAAGCCCCCTCGCGGTGGGCTCCAAAATATGATGTGCAGTGCAGAAATACACCACAGAAATACACACAACCAACACACAAACACAAAACAAAACAAACACTCGGGACTTCTGAAGTCCCTAATGAACAAGTACAAGGATCCGACCTTATCACTCGTAACGAATTACAACCTTAGTCAAGATCTGGTGACTCAAGGAGGTTCCAAACGGAGGGGTGTGATGTACTTCCTGTACTAACACAAGTGCAAGTTCGAGGGAGCTAGGGGTTCTTAACTTATGGGATTCCGGGGAAGTGGAAGTTCCCGTGATCTTAGCCGAATGAGGTGACACTCAAGTACACTGAGTCTCGAGGACTAACCGGTTGACTAATCTCGTGTATTCACTCTTTTAACTCAACAGAGTATAGGGACCAAGATCGCCTTTGGGTACGTAAAGATCCGCGGGGCTTGGGTACACTAAGTTGGTCTAAACTAACCACAGGTGCCTGTCTTCTTATATGAATCCGAAGCAGTTGCAAGCGCGGTGACTTCAAGGGTTCTTAAGTTACCTTGTCCACAGCTCTTGTTTCTGTCGTTTAAACTCCGTCTCGGGACAGAGGGACTTTCACAAGTGCTATTCGCAAAGTTCCCGAGTACTAACTCAAAGATCACCAAGTAAAACTATTACTGGTTCATGGGGGTTCTGATCGGTTGATAAACTTAAACCGGGTGGAAGCAATGGTTTCCGAGTCAAAGATACACTGGTATTTCACTTATGCTGTATACGTGGGTGCAAATTAACTACTGACTACGACATTGTACAGGCCTTTATATACTACAACCGGGACTATACGGGTATAAACTACTTACTCTTCGGGCCTATGGGAACTATGTTATCGGGTGCACTGTATCCCGGATGACTCATTTCGCCTGCGGATTGCGTGCTTTGGGTGATATTTGATATAACACCTTGTGCTTGCCGGGCTCAACTGGTAGGATGTTCCTTGTAGAATCCAGCTGGTCCGACTCGTCGTAGTGCTGTTACTGTTCTAGGTACTAACTAAGTACCCTTGTACTTAGGTTCTGGTGAAAGGTCTGATTCGTAGCTTTCAAAGGATACCCAACTTGTCAAGGGTGTCTCTGGGAACTACGCCACTACTGTACACTTTAATTCAATTCGTCGGTCACAGGTCACAGAGGATCGAAATCGACGAAAGTCACAAGAGTCACGCGAAAATTGAGAAAAGTCCCGTGGCCCCGCCAGCCCCCCGCAGCTCCGCCGCGCGGCAATTACCATATATGGTAATTCGACACCATAATTCGTCGGACCGTCACAGGTCACATGCCAACGATTGAATGAAGTCTACAGTATGGTGTTTTACTGGTTGGTCTAGTCAAGAGTGAAGGACTTGAATTGTTCCCGTTCCTGATTGCTCTGCATGACTCTGCATGGTTCTGAGTCTTATTTAATGCCGGGTCCATGTGGCGTACTGCGCCACTCGGAATTAAATGCAAGCCGGCTTGATTCCGGTGAAGTTTCCTGACTCATACTCAGGGACGAGTCGGGTCCATAGAGATCCCGGTACGTGGTACGTGAGGGTCTATGGGTACACTTGGCACACATTCTGAACAACTTCTGACTTCTGGACTTGTCTTTGAGGTTTTGTCTAAACACCTTGTTTAAGTACTTATCTTTATGAAGCGTAATCGAGTTGAACTCGAGGCTCATCGGGTTGTAGCAATATATCCAGGCGCATTGAGTATTTGATATTCAGGTACATTTTAAGGTTTCTGTAGAACGTTACGGGAAATGCTGGGTTTTCGGTAGTTCGGTCCGTAGGCGCGTATTGGCCACCTAGGAGTCTCTTCGCGTCCTAAGAGAGTCTCCTGTAAGTCTTTAGCGTAGACTTCTAAGTACTTGGTGTCTTGTTTAGACATGTCTAGAGGTCTAGAGGTCGTACAGAATTCGCAAAATGTAGCCTTTCTGCTTCCAAACTGTACTGTGCGTATCAGCGTGCCCGAAATTTTTGGTCCCGCCACGGTGGGAGCGCCAAAAAAGGCAATTGGCAGGCCAAAAATGCGAGGTTAAATGGAAAATGCAGACAAACCGGGCTCGGAGACGCCGAGAGAAAATGCGGACAATTTATCCCAAAATGGTGAATTTCTGATCTAACCTCCTTGCGGTATCAACACGGGTCCTACTATTACGACCACTCGTTCACATCACACGTCACAAGCCTGTATGATGTGAACCTAATTGGCATTCATCACATATCACAGAGCACTATGAATATATCCTAAAATGGTTACAAAATCAGCATTTTCTAACATTTTCAACCCAGAGCTGTTTTTTTCTGATTTTCTACCTGCTTCTGTTATATTTACCCTAAAAATAATAATTTGAACCAAAATCGGATGCATTTAACTGCTATTTTGAGAAAAAATCACCCTACTGTACCGTTTCGACTGTAAGTTCGCGGCATGTAACATGTTATGCCGCGAACTTACAGGAAATAAGTTCGTTTCCAGGCACAAGGCCCAGAATTACTATATTTGGATGCTCTCGCCATAGGCAGGAGCGAAAATTTCCTTTTTGGGCCTTAGGCACCCTTAAAAACAGGTCCGTGATGCGTTATCTTTTGGTCTAAGTTCAGTTCGCATGCCCGCGTGACGCATTATGCGAACATGCGGTCGAAACCGTACAGTATAGCTGAACATATATCTAGTTGTGTTACAGCACTTTGCCAGCTGTGAACATAGCACCAAATATGTTCATAGTGTCACACGTCACAAGTCGTGTGCATCCGGTCGTAATAGTACAGTAGACTTCAGACCCTGAATGAACTAGTGCGAAGTTGATTCACAACCGTAACGTGTAACACTGCGTGAAGTAGACCTGGGCACGAGTGTCTAGTGTTTAAGTGTGCACCTGGGTGCACTCGGCACTCACACCCGGGTGTCGAGTGTTTGGCAGTGTCGGGTAGGGTGTTCGCACGGGTGTCCACCTGAGTGCGGGTGTCTGACTTTGGGCCATGAGTACCCGTGCCTAAACACCCGTGTAAACACTCGATAATCGAGACACATATCTAAACTTAATTTTAGAAATTTTTTCAACTTAAACGGGGCCTTGTACCCCATAAACGACTAGTCTTTCCAGATCCGGCGACTCGGGCCGAGTGCCGAAGCGACGCATAAGCATGCGATTGGCCACTTCTTTTCTCTCTCACCCACTACCACCACCTCGGACGTCCCGTCGCTCAACTTTGAGTCGGCGATGAAGATAGTCGGCATCTGCGTACTACAAGGAGGAGACGCCGCCCGCCACGCTGATCAGCGTGCTTGAAGAGCAGGGCGGCGGATAAGGGGCGCCACGTCGTCTGCTGGCGACGTGGTGAATTGGTATGTTTTTTTTTTTGCTAGCTTGCGTACTTACCATGATTTATAGTCTCTCTTTTATTTCTTCACGGGTAAGCCCTCCAATGAGGCACCAGATACCCAATGCTCCACCATCCATTCATCCATCTGTCTTCTCTACCTCTGCCCGACCATCCACATCATGCACCGCCACTGCTCCCCTCGCAATTGCTGGGGGATGCGGACGTGGCATGAATTGGTCTTCAGTCGAGGTAGAAGAAGTCGGGTGTACCTATGTACACCCATCACCATACATGGGTGGTGAACACTCGCGGGTGGTAAGACACCCGCGAATGGGTGCAGCACTCGAGTGCGGCACTCGGGTGTCACTCGAGTGCGGGTGTCCGGCTTAAAGCCGCGAGTGACCCGCCCTACGAGTGTGAGTGCACCCGAGTGCGCACTCGTGCCCAGGTCTAGCGTGAAGAGGAGATCCGGTCGTGATACTGTAGTATTTCAACTGTAGGTTCACAGGGTGTAACCTGTGACCTCGTGAACTTGTTTAGTAGGATGTTCATAGCGGATACTGTACTATCGCGACTGGATCTTCACGTGGTGTAGGGTTCGAAAGTCCGGTTAAGTCAGGTTAAACAACCTTAATCTGATATGACCAGTGACCGGACCGGTCAGGCAAATCCAACATTTTGGCATGACCATTGACCGTAACCGGTTAAGCACACTGACCGGTTAAGTCAAGCCCGGTCAAGCAGTCTTGACCGGTTAAGACTGTAACCGAGTCAAGACCGGTCATGATTGGTTGTGACCGCAATAGGAACTTACAAAATGAGAGTGGCAAGGCTTGAACCAAGAGCCTTCACCGCTGAAGGCCGCAAGCAAGTATGTATACAAGCCACTGCACCATTGGGACACATCTGGGATCACTCCTAGGGCTCTATCACAGTACGAACATGCCACATTTCCGAACATTGCCATGTAACTACTGATTTTCTTGATTTTGATGTTTTCTCCACTCAGCTGGGCCACTTGCCCTTATAGATACTTCCAAAATTCAAGAATAAAGTGTATGTATACATTCATAATGAAACATCACGTCAATCTGGTTGCAGGTTGTCAGATACTTCAGTTCATGTATGGAAGACATTGGAAGTCCAATGGTATTGGCGAGTATCGTCTTGCCATCGGCCAAAAATAGGTAAAATTCAAAGTTGCAGAAATCACCTGTAAGAATACATCCCGGCATATCCGAACGTAGGCGCGGCACTCGTTGTGGCTTCGTAGCCATCCCGAGGTCGCGAAAAGTCTCCGGCCCGATCATCCGAGTGGTGATCGAGATGCTTTTTTGTGGTCGATCTCTTCCTCAGACCACCACCACCTCGCGACACCTGGACTCCGACGACCCGACCTTGGATGCGGGTCTTCCAGGTGTCCTTCTTCCGCAATCCATCGCTTCCTCTCCCTTGTTTCGTGGATATGCGGGCTTCAAGAGCCCCGGCGGCCCCGCTGGACGCGTAAGCCCTCCAACGAGGCTGCAGATCTTCCACAACGATAATGGATGCCCCACTACCTACATAACTTAGGAACTGGATGTAGCGCTGTCTTCTGGAAGGCGGTGTCTTCAAGGTGCGTCCTTTTTTGTCTATTATTGGCACTAGCTGACTTGATCTGCCCCGACCACAGCACCACCATCACCACGACGGCAGCACCACCACCATGACAACGATGGCACCCCACAATGACGGCGGCACCCCACGATATGACGCTGCGCTGTCTGCTGACAGGCAGCGTCGCCAAGGTGCGTGTTCTTTTACTCTATATCAGCACTGACCTATCTTCAATCCCAGGACCACGCTCCCACAACCACAACGACGACGGGCACAACAACGACGAAGATATCACCATGACGACGTCAATGCCTAGCCGCCACCACCACAGCGACTGCCGATGATTGCCAGCCCGGATACGACAACAACGCTACCCCGACCCACGCCAGCCAAGATCACCCTGTCAGAACGAGGACCCTATCATCACCAACATTTTCCTGTCAGGCAACGACGACGATAATGGTGACCCCGCGGGCTAGAGCGCTAGAGGGCCTGGGAACTTAACGCCGCGCTGCCTGCTGACAGGCGGCGTTGTCAGGGTACGCATCTTTTTGCTATTTCATCAATAACTTGTTCTTACAACTTTCCTGCAACAACGGCAACGGCGACGACGACAGCGAGGCCACCTCCATCACGGCCACGACAAGCCCACGACAGTGGACCCACAACCACGACCCCGATACAATGACGACGACGGTCTACCTCCCGACAACAATGACACGACAACCACGACAATACAGGATGACGGATACAGCCCCGCAGGACGCGCAAGCCCTTAACCGAGGCTGCTCGTACCCGGACACGAGGGTTGCGACCCCCACGCATTGGAGGATTAGGTGGCTCGATGCCGTGCTGTCTGCTGACAGCCGGCGTCGTCGAGGTGCGCAATTTTTTATACCATATTTCAATATGAACTTAACTTACCTTCATTAGTAGGACTACACCCACCACGAGGACCACGACCACATCTCCACATCGACTACGCCGCTGCCTGCGGTATCTCGTTTCGTACAGGATATAACTGCTGCACCTTTGTGCAGCGTGTTGTCTTGTCGAAAATTGTATACTGTTCGCGGCGGTCTTCTTAGTGTAAATTATCGGTCATGACCGGTTGTAACCGGTCATATGCAGTTAGGTGAATTTTCATTTTGCAGCATGACCATTAACCGTAACCGGTTAAGTCGTGTGACCGGTCAAGCATTATCGGTCAAATTTTCGGTCAGGTCCGGTCAAGTTAAGCTACTTGACCGGTCACGCATGACCTGACCTTCAAACCCTAACGTAGTGTTACATGTTACGGTTGTGAATCAACTCCGCACAGGCCCCCTGAAAATAGGGTTTGAGGTTCAATCTAAAAGTCCTAAATTAGCCTGATTTTGAAAATTAGGTATGATCCAAAATGCTAAATTTGGGTCCTTTTTGAGCCATATGTATCATGCCGAAAAGTCCCAAATTGTGTCGACCTGGGTGATGTCTCATGCCTAAAGTGCCAAATTTTCCTATCACTCAGCATCGCACCATTCTTGTGGCTGTGCCACCACTGGCTTGAAATTTACAAACTACATCATCAGTCTGTAAAATCGGGCTCATCGTCGAACGCGCGCCTTCGGCCCTGGTACAAAATGGAATGAACTCGTGGCGCGATGAATTGGAACAACCTTTGCTCTTTGGATGATGATTAGTAGGCAGGGCAGATTATTTTAGATGTTATTCATTGTCTCAATGACAAAGAGGGTCAGGTCTGTGAAACAACGTGTATTTATCATGCATTAAACATGAGGATCCATTTTTTAATACTGTCTAGACATCCCAAAACACTCTCAGAAACTCCCAATCAACATGACTCGCAATATCGACCAAGAACTCGATAATCTTCAGCCTTCCGAGTATCTACTCACTGCTCTCAAACCACCTCCCCATACCACTGTTGAGACGTTGATGACCCTTCCCATTCCTCGACAACCTGGAAGTCGTAAAATCTCACTACAATGGATGCACTGGTTCAGTACCAACGGGCAGATTCTGCAAAATGACATACTGTCGACTGTCGAAGACATCATCTTACCATCTAGCTGCACATGTTGCGCATTAGATGACCACCTCCGTCTTGCACTTGAACAAGATTGCCATGCCGTGGAACATCCTGTGAAGGAACACATCTTCTTGCCCCTGTGGTTGGTACGTG
>JADNRX010001047.1:0-15560 GCA_015501595.1 Hymenopellis radicata | reverse complement strand
CTTCTAATCGCCCATAACTTATCTGAAGAAACAGACTGTGCTGAAAATTGGAATGACCTCCTCGAAAAACGATGAGGACTCAGGCAGCGATGAGGACTCAGGCAGCGATGAGGACTCCCAGGCGGACGACTTTGACTCTGATGCCTTTGATGATGCTGACATCGAGGCCGACGACTTTGACGCTGATGCTGACATCGAGGTCGACGACGACTTTGGCTCTGACACCGACGCCTATGATACCGACACCAACACCAACACTGATGGTGATAAGGCTGTCAAGCCCAATCACACAGCGATTCCGTATCGAAGTCAACCTCTCCAGTCAACCATCGCACCACATACTTTCGCGCCTGCTCCTGTTGATCAGGCCTCTATACCCGGCCAGAAATCGAATCTGTCTGAGGGCGCGAGCCCTCAGACATCGTCTACTCCTCCTTCTGAAGACCGTTCATTCAAAGCCTCCGCCAAAAATTCTCTTCACTCTAAGCTTGCCATCATTGATGAATTGGCCAAACGTGCTCTGTCATGTACAACCGAAGCGGAATACCACAGGTATGTGATATCATGTCCGATGCGTAGAAAGTTCCTCATCTGCCCCCGTAGTATTGGTGCTCAATACACGCGTTGGTTGGTAGACCAGAGCATCATCACCGAGGGTGTATGTCCTTGGACACGACCGGAGCTTCACCCAAAAGAGGATTACCTGATTGCTGGGTTCATCCAGTACTGGTGCGTATTCAGGTGCAATCACTTGAAAAAGTGTGCTTATGAAAGCACTAGCTGTGATAACGAGTTTATTGATGGTCGACGCCGAACAGGCCAGGATCCTAAGCCCTGTAAAATGTCTAAAGCTGGCAAGATCCGCTCTGCCTTAACCAGGTTCTATGCACTGGAAGGAGGACAGGGACGTCTAGGATGGGATGGAAAGCAAGCTATCGGGAATCCATCTTTGTCGTATGTCGTTGAACGCTACCAAAAAGGTCTCAGAAGAAGAAAGGTATCTTTCTGTATCTTGGCTCTTCCCATGCCGCATCTTATCAACCTCTCAGGTGCAGATATTCAAGGATAGAACTGTCAGTAGCAAGGCAATATCGGCCGTTAGTTTTCTTAGTAACTTCCTGTATAGTTTCACTGACAGTTACTTCTAGCACCTGATGGAAAAGGTTTTTCGATCAACCCTAACGTTTATTTTGGCGCCACAAACAGACGACTGGGCTGGACGTAGTCTCAGGATTATGTTACACGCCCTTTTCACGATTTCTTTTCTCTGTTTTTTACGCTTCGATGAGGCTTTGTCTCTTGAGGTTCATCATCTGCATTTTGATCTGGATCACGCCACCGGACTTCCAAGAATGACACTTAGTCTCGAATGGCGAAAGAGCGCTCAGGACGGTGGTAAGCAGGTCGTGGCACTTTGACTAGTCACATATCATCTAACCGCTTACTAGTAGGGGTACAGGATATAGTGATCATTCAGCTTCCGCGGGACAAAGCTCATCTATGTCCGGTTCGCTGGATGATATGGTGGCTTCAGGAGTCTGGTATCACTAGCGGCTACGTCTTTCGCAAGTTTAACGACAAGAAGCGTGAACGTGTCAGAACGAAGACTAGACCTTTAGTAAGCAGCCACTAAGTTTTCTCTGATTAAATCCCAATTTATGTTTGGTGTCAGACGCAACCCAAATTCATCGAATACCTTCGCCGCCTTCTCACTGAGGTGGGGGTGGACAATACCTATGCGTATGCTTGTCATTCCTTCCGTCGTGGAGGAGTGCAATTCTGCGCGCATTATATGAAGTGGTCATTACATCAAATTACGAAGTATGGAGGCTGGAGTACTCGCTTTACCAGTAAGACGGTTCATCTGTACATGCTATCGGCAGACGACGATGAGTTTGTACCTGCTGCAGATGCTTGGCGTCTGGGGCGTCACTTTCCAAATCATTGTACCACCTGTGGACGTTGAACTCTGGTATACTGTATAACATTGGTCGAATTTAATTCTCTGCATTTTGAATGTCAAATGTCGTAAGCAGATTCGTCGATAGTGATTTCAAAGTCTGGACTTTGGATAGGTACTGGTAGGTGATCTCGCGCTCTCGGTGTCGTGTCTTTACACAGCGGGATCCACGGTCATGAATCCTGAAACCTCTGGAGTAGGAGGTATGTATGTGCGGAAACACTTATACAGTGAAAGCTTAGGGCGCGCATCGTGACTTTGGGTGATGCGCGCCCTAGGCTTTGTGGTAGTCGATGGCGCCGTCTTTGTCCGATGGCGCTGGAGGGAAGAGGATTCGACGATGGCCGTAGAAGGAAATACGGAGTCCAGATAGATGTGGGGAGCAGCACTAGGTCACAGGTTATAACCAAGATGTATTGCGGAGACGACGTGCGTACCACAGTCCGTCGCGCGACGCCCTTCAATTCCACGTCGATTTAAAAGCAGATTGGCAAGCAGCCTTCTTCCGAACTATGCTTCAGGCGCGAGAAACGATCTGTAGCAAATGATGTACAGTAAATCCGATATCCTTGAAGACTCAGAGTAGAACGCACCAATTCACCCAGTAGTAGTCTTCGATTTGGAGTCATCTAATCCACCAGGAGCTGGCAAGTCTATTCGTTCCGTGTCGTCCATAAATCAGAGCAGGTCCAGCGAGAAGACGCTGTTTTCGCCGGTGTCATGAAAGTCGGGAACGAGAAGTAAATTGATTCTCGAAAAGGCAACTGGCGCCTGTTCGCCTGTCCCCATAGATAAAACGTATTTGACAGAGTCGAAGTACGAAGATATTGATGCAGTAGACACAAATATCTGCTAAGAAAGGAACGGACGAGAAAAGCGCGATAACTCTGTTACCGGACCCTCAAATGCGCTGGCTGTCATGCCAATAGAAATTGTCGTCCTTGCGAACTGGCCGTAGAATGGCGGTTGAAGAGGGAAGGAAATAGGCTGTGTGTGGTGTCCAGCGCGTTGAAATGCATTGCCGGCAACACGCCTCTGTAGTAACGTCAGCTCTGCACCAGCGAACATCTGTTCGTCCGTCCGGATTCCGGATTCCGGCTTAACGCCCATCGTTGACTGCTCCATCTCGTTACTGTCCTCATTCAAATGCAGCGGCCCCAAACATCACCAGCACAAGATAGCTTCCCCTGAGGAGTCAATATCGCTCCCGGCACATTCGGTCACCAGTACGGCACTTTCAGTTCGTTTCTGGCTTTTTGTGTATATAATTCAGGTCGGACAATGAGGATGCGACTGGGATTGATATTCATGGTGATGTCACAGATTGCGAGAATTGACAGTAAACATATATCTAAAGGAAGGATAAGCAGTTGTTTCATGTAGCAAATAAATCGGCGCACCCGTTTCTTGGTCGCAAACCCATCCTTCGTGAGGGCTAGGGAGGAGCAGGCAGGGCGGGACAATGGAATGGAGAGGATACAACCACTGAAAGCTATGGGGGAGATCAACATGAAGGCATTATGGATGCCCAAACGAAAACGTACTGGAAGTCATCACCCAAATTTGTCTCTCTGTATTCATGCCAGATACGCGATGGGGCGCGTCGAAGAGAAGAAGACGAAGGAGCTCTTGATATCATGGAAACAAACGTATTGAACTGGGCTCTAGAAACACAAAATGGGACATTTCGACCATTTCTGCGGTGGTGAACGGAAGAAAGGTGGGCGAATCATGGTGGCTGGAAGTCTAAATGAGGTTCCGTATTGGCGATATCAGCTTGACGAATATTTCCTCATTGTTCCCAGCCATGGTAGGGGTGGTAGGGATTGTTTCTCTGGTTTGGTGCTGGTGGCAGGTGTGAAAGAGAGATTGCCTTATCGGGACGCGTCTCACCACAACTACCATCTACGGAACCTCTGAAAGCCATACGACGCACTCACAGCCGTCCAGAGATATCCGACGAGCAGAAACAGGAAATTAAAGAGGCGTTTGAGTTATTGGACACGGACAAGAACGGCGCCGTCGACTACCACGAGCTCAAAGTCGCGATGCGCGCCCTTGGCTTTGATATGAAAAAGGCAGAAGTCCTCAAAGTGCTGCGTGACAACGAGAAGGGAGCGCATGACCTAATGGAATTCGATGATTTCGCGGAAATAAGTGAGTGGTCGCATAACATTGGGTTTGTCGCGTTCTAATGAGGAGCACCGAGCAGTGAGCGAACGACGACGATAACACTGGCAAGATTACTGCGGCGAGTGGGGAAGGAGATTGGCGACCGCCTTGAGGACGACGAGTTGTATGTTGCCTACCGCCGTATTCACTTGGCACCTCTAACGCGTCTTCAGGCAAGCCATGATAGTTCTACCTCTGGCGGCGGAAAACTGGGTTCGAGCGTGAGTCGTTGCCGTAGTACCGAAGGCGGCGTTCTCATATCCTTCGAGGCACCAAGAAGATCCTGTCAAGGTACATCCAGGTTTCGCTTCAGTCCGCAATACCGGTGACCCTTTGCACGGTAAGCCTCCACTGCCGCCTGCGTACTTCTTACTAGAACGCCGATCCCCGACTCCTTAGATCCTGATCCTGGTCATTGGGAAAACGAAGGAAGGCACCAACATCCACACTGCGTTCACTTTGAACCTTGGACGTTTCTACACGTGAGTTGTTCTCTACACTCGTCCTCGTTCTGTACTGACTTCGCAAAAGGATCACATTCATGACAGTACGGATTCTCCTTCCGCAAACACTTTTAGATGCTAACCTGGGAACGCCATTCTCTTAATAGAGTGAGGGAGATTGACAATTCGTACAGCACCAATTCTGTGGATCTTCAGGTGCGTGTTCCTAGTCTAATTCGGCGCTGGATAATGTGCTAATCCTTAGTAGGCCATGAACCGGAGGGCGCAACAGTTAACTGCCCAGAGCCTTAACATCGCTGTATCGAAAACACGCGAGACACATGTGGATGACGACTCGGACTGGGCCAACGGCCGAATGCCGTCGACGGATTCCAAAACGAACGCCCACTTGACAGGTAAGCTGTGTTACAGGAGTACATGTCATGGAATTTGCTCACGCGCTACAGTGTATTAGACCAGGACGGCGAGTCCACACAAATATCTTTGTTTTTCATTTGCCTATAGTTCGGTGGCTTCAAGAGGAAGCTTTCACAACGGTTGGTGTTGCAAGCCCAGCGAAACATAGCACTACGCTGGGTTGGACAGCGGATGGAGGTTTGCACGAAGGCGCACCACTGGCGGGTGATCTAGCCTTGGGAGCCCAAGAGAATGACAACGGCGCCAAAGCAAAATGTATTTAGAGTACCGGGCAGACATTCATCATATACAGTAGACGTCGTCCAGCGAGAGGAAAGTCATATATGTGTCGACCCGGTGACGGCGCGTCAGCACTACGAGTAGGAGAGTACCCATCCGATTCTAGACAAGAGCTTTTCAAAAGTGCGGCGTTCCAAAGGGTTACAGCGCCAAGACGGAACATGTCCTCCTGCGTAAGGGCATGTTCGACTAGAATAAAACGAAAAAAGAGTATGTACCGTGTTGGGCTGGACGCGTCCAGGACACCAACCAGCCCGAATCGCGACTCTTGGCCTTTTTGAGGGCACAAAGACCACAGCTCAGCAACGCCGAGCGGCGAGAGGCTGGAACAGCCATTGCCCGGCGCTATCGTCAATAAGAGTTGCTGCTCCGTCCCGTTACGCGTTTGGATTGTGCTGGTGGTAAGAGCAGACCGGCACAAAGTCGTCCTCTTCATTTGGTGGTCATGGGTGGCGTAGGGGAGCCCGAACAAAGTCCTGAGAGCCAGATAGCTGCATGATGCCGAGGTGGTGGTGACAGCGGGGCGATGCATCGGAAGAAATCCTGATGACGATTGGCGCGCCCTGTTCGCTGTGTGAGAGACGACAAAAAAGAGAGAAGGTGAACACACCTTCGGGTACAGAACTAGCAACAACTCGTTCGGCGCTTTTTGTCCTTTCCTTCTTTGTAAGCCCGTCTCGCGAGCAGCTAATCACGGACATTGTGGTACTGAGACTGTTGCGTTGGAAAACCGTCGGTGCTCACCATATAACGCCGGCGTTCTCGAGAGATGAGCACTCAGCAGGAGCCCCCCGAACGTATTGGTAGGAAGCCAAGTCGCGTGACACTTGGTCACGTGTTTTGGACAAACAAACGCGTCCGCGCATCTGTTGACGCGAAATCTCACGCTCTGCGTATATAAGGCAAGCACTCTCTGCTCCCGCATCCACCATGTATTTGGAGGTCGGGTTCGCGATAAGGTCTTCCTGGGCCTCGCCTCCACTTTACTAGGACAGCACGGTCCTCCACCCTTCCTAACCCCAAGTGCTGGACGCTAGGGCCCGCGATAAGGTCTTCCTGGGTCCCTGGCTAATAGCTCTTGCGGCGCGCATCGTCCACCCGCCTCAGCTCTCCTCGCAAACCAGTATTACGCCCAGCGCTTCCCAGAGGTGCCACCCTACTCCGTCCGCGGAGGCAAGGCGCCTAGTACAGGCATACTGGCGCGTCTAATTTTCCGAATAGGCTGAACCCTGTCGCGGACTAAGGACCGTCCACTGCGAAGCCAGTACCATTCCGCTCCGGCGCGCGCCAGAAAATTTGGTGATTCTACCAGGTCTACGGACCGACGCGTGGTGCTCGATCGCACCCTGGCTTTCAACCACCATGTTTGATATCGTCCACTAGCACTCCCGTCGCGCTCAGCGGACTCTGCCTTCTTTCTTGTCTTCTCCTTAGCAGCTGCTCCCCCTCCTTGGATTCCGGGTATCGGCGGGGACTGGATGCGTCATCGGACTCCTGGGTATCCCAGCGCGCACTCCACTACACGCCATAGCCTGGTCCTCCACCCATGGTACCTCAGAGCGCCGTGTCAGCACGTTTCTCCTTAGTACCACCGTTAGACCACCCAGTGTCCTGGTTATCTCGGGGTGAGTGTGTCTTTATGGGCCCGTATCACTCCTTATTGATTTTATCTTTTTCGACCGTCTGCAGCCCTCGATCTACCACTGGACTCACTTACGTGACGCTCTACTTCGGCGATCATGCGGTCCATATACCTGGGACGTTATGGATACCCTCGCTAGATGACTCTTTGGCCATGGCGGGAAATTCAGAGCGTCGCGATTATGTCTGGCGGAGCTGCTTCCGCAGAGGCTATGGCAATACCTGGTCTTTGGAAGAACGGTTACCTGATAATGAACTCCGTCTTTAGCCCGATGGCGGACGCTTCTCGGTATATGCGTCCTACTGCTGTAGAGGACTCGTCTTCTTTTCCGAGCCCGTCCGGTTGACCTCGAGTTGACGGGGGCTCGGTTGACCTCGAGTTTAGGTGGAATTACTGGCGGGGTGGCTGGGAAGACGATCTGCAACCGCCGTAAACGTCCAGACCTATAGGTGTTCCTTCTGGGAATATCAGGACGCAACTTGATCCCGGCTTTGCTTGCGGTCAAGGCCATATACAGATACCTCCGCCGACTCGACATATCGCCATATACCTCGCAGTATGTCACCCAGACGTACTATATACCATGGCTGGAGACTGTGGGGCTGTTGGGGTTGTCTGGTACGAGTCCGAAAATTTGTGTAGGTTGTCCGAAACTGATTTTCTTCTTTAGACAATTTCCGACCTGAACTTTTCTTCTGGACTGGTCAATTAGAACTTTACGCTGGATACCAGGACATCATTATCGTTCTCGGCGGTATGTTGCGCCCGCCAGACATAGTACGAGCTTTGAAGCGTAGGCGGTATGTCGGGACACCGCCTGATTTCTCTGAGGGGTTACCTGCTTGTATATCAGGCAAGGTATTTCGTCGAATACAGGGGCAGACGGCGCACTCCTGGTAGCATGGTAAGTCTCCTAACGATTCCAGCCGAATTCGACCTATCTGACGAAAGTTTATTAGAATGTCCTTCCTACTGGGTGGTAGCGCAGGCCGCTGCTCGCTTCTAATCCAACTGTTATGGTCGTTGACGAAAGGTTGGTTGGAGAAGTAGCGTCTCATAGTTGCCTCCTCCACTGCCGCACCTCCGCCCTGGGTTGGGTCTACGCAGCTGCGCTTCCCAAGATTAGCATCCCGCATCCGTCACTGCACCGGAAAGACGCGTCCTGCAGTCCCCGTCCTTCTCATCCGTGTCGTGGGTTTGCGGTTACCCTTTCCACGCACCCACTCCCGCCTTGGCGCTGCACCTGTACGAGGCGTCTTGTTATCCCAGCAGTCACTTATGGGCTGGCTGGAGGCGTCGTTGCCCTCCTGCTGATATCGGTATCTCTGGCCACCTTCAGGTTCTCGGCCTCTTTCCTAGGACAGTCTTGTCGGGGTGGCGGGCCTGCGGGTCTTTGCTCATACTGCTTGGGGCTCCGCGCCGCTCCCTCGCTGCTACCTCTCTATCCTCTGGTTAACTATTAAAGAGTTCGAAGACTGCGCCTGAATCTCCTCCAACAGTCCCTGGACAGTCCTTCTAATAGTCCTTCAAAGGCTTCCCTCACCTCTGGCTACTGGTATTCTTTAAGGAGCAGTGCTCCTATATTCCTGGGAAGCACTAGACGTAATAGGAGAGCACCTTTCGCAAATTTCTGAGTGAGCCAGAGATAGAGGTCTGGTATAGTATGATTAGTTCTTTGGTTCTAATACTGTACCACTTGGGCGTGGCCCAGACTAAAACTATGCTCTATACCTAGCCATCTCGTCTACACCCCCTGCGGATGACTCTATTTAGAACGCATAGTAGTTGTCTAGTAGCAGGAGTGCTGCCCTGTCTAATTGCTGCACTGTGAACAGTACCTCTGACTCGCTGATCCTGCCTCTTGATCACTCCCATAGGTGAACTCATACCGTTCTTTCCCACGATTTGAAAAGCTTCTGTGACTGGTGCCTACTGGAACATTCTGTCGTTGAACATTCCTGCCAGAGCCAGAATCGCCTCCAGCCCATGGAAAAGCTAGTCTGGTTCCCCCCGCCTTGCTGATCTCTCCTGCCCTTTTTTTTTCAACTCTGATCCAAGCATAACGGTCCAATCTGCGAGGAGCATGGCACCAAAACGTAAACGTCTGGGACAACTAAAACGTCTGGGACAACCGCGCACGGCCGGTAACTCCCGGAGTCCAGAACATCGGAATGAGACTAGGAAAAGCCTGTTCTATTCAATTCAATCAAATTAGCATGTACCCGGCGGCGACGTTCTCGTAGGTTTATCGTTCTTAGCATACTTGAAACGTTAAAGCTAGGAGGGGAACTCCGATTTCTTCTTTGGATCATCGGATAAGCAGTTTGAAGCTATCCGGTCCCAGGTCTTCTGCCGTGGCGCACGTTGAACTGCCTGCGTTAGATTTGCCGTTAATTGCACCGGCTTCCGTCTGGCCACCTGCATAAACCGCCCAGTAGTGGAAAGTTTCATAAAGTTCTAGAATGACTGGCTATTACCTTGAACCCTGCCGTTCTGCTTCCTCACTCGAAGAAGCCGGTTACTGGGTGCCTGCGTCTCCTAAGTCATTCACTGTCTCCGTTCGCTGTCTCCGTTAGGAGAAACCCGCGAAGAGCTCCTTGTTTCTAGATCGTGGTCTCCGAAGAAAGACCTGACTCACTGCTGAATACGTGATGGATTCAAAAACCAGGTCAACTGTGCATGGTCAGTTCGTTCTTCTCCCTCCTCCCAAAACCATGTCTATCCTGGCTGATGGAGACTTTCCCAACGTCGAAATGCTTGGCCTCCCGCATACAGACTTTCCTCTATTGAGGCGGGCAGTGTGCATCGACAACGATTGGGCGGTAGTCATAAAAAATCTCGCCATGAAGACTCCCGAGTCCTTCGCCCATGCTTGCTGGGTTTTTTCGAAGAGCTTGGACGAGAATGCTCAGTCCCTGGCCCCTGCGAACCGAAACCGAAAAGAAGAGCAACGTTTCTGGTTGGTCAATCTCACTGTTTCTTGCCCTTGCTAATGGATCTTTGATAGGTTGCGCTTTCCTACTAGACACTTAGCTCTATTAGCAAAATTATCCGCTCTTATGACCATTCTTCAAAACCAACAGGTCTGTACGAAGTATCTCCTACCAGCTTGGTAATTTGACGCAAGGGTGCTGTAGATCCAAGATTTCCCCAACATCAACGCGTACAGATGTGCTATCACCGCGGTAGGTTCCATTCGCCCTCAACTCTATTTTGCCATGAATCTGAGTGGTTTCTAGGCCTATCTGCAAGCCATTGGCAACTTCCAAGTCGACCAGTTTCAATATCTGTTTCCGCAGGCTTGGAAGAGTGATAGTACGCGTAGGTGGCTGCACGCCATTGTCACTCTATCATTTGCTGGGCTTCGGCGGGTGGAGGAAGAGTTAATGCTGCAAACCCCTAAGATCCTGTCTACGTATTCCAGTGTGTCTGGAATTCCAGCCCAACGGATATTCACATTCTGGTTAATGAATGTGCTCAAGAGCACGGCTATGCTGCTGGTGAGTGACCAAATGGTCTTGTCATTGTTAATATCGGAGAACTGAGGTGTACCAGTATACAGGAAGTTCCTTTTCCTTTCGACGCTCAGGAGTGCAGTACTATCAGTACTATGAAGCCAGAGTTGGCGAATGGGGAGGATGGCACACTTCCTACATTGGTCATCAGTATCTGACATCCCTCAGTGATGAAGACAACGAAGTAGAAAATGAGTATGTAGACAGCGTGATCTTTTGATAGGATTGAGGGTGTTTAGTCTTATATTTCTTGATACATATTACCTCAAAGCAAGTTGGCATATTTTGGGCCTATTCTCCACTTAGCGTTCGTTCTGTACCTTTGACACCTACCTGTGTGCCTATGATTCTGGGCTCATGTGAACCATCAGAGGCTGTTTCTAGTCCATCAATACGCGCTGTAGCTCATAGCTCAAGAACACCGATAAATGTCATGGAGGGGAAAAGAAAAAAATGTCCTGAATCCCGGTCCGATGTTCCACCCTCGTCGCGAAGGATGCGCGAAGGATGAACAGGCAAGATGGCGCGTGCGATGATCGTGAAGGTTGGCCAGGCACGACGAGCACGTACATCCTCGGTGCGGCTCACACCTGCGTTGAGGTGACCGGCTCCTCGTCTTCAAATGTAGGTGTCCTTTCTCTCATGTTGCACCACACTCGACTCCAAAGCCAATCCTGGGGGACCGGACAGCGATTCGAGGCAAGAGAGAAAAGGGGAGATGAATGCGGAGTAGACCAGAGGAAAGAGGTACATATGGACGGGTGAGGAGACGCACACAGCACATGATCAGGACATGAAGGGCAGAAGGACGGAGATAAGCGCTTGGTGCAGAATAAATGACTCGCATTCATAGTAGCGTAAGGAAAAGTTCGAGCTCTGGTGCGTCTTTGGCATAAGTATACGCTGCATTAACCGGTAGGCTAGATGGGCGACGGAGATCTACCACACAAAGACAAAGTCAGTCTGAGTCGTAAAAGGGTCGGGGGGCAAGCAACTCACATTTTGTGCTAAGTAAGCATTAAAAGACATCACTGAGAGTGGAAGTCCGAGACAAACAAGTCAACGTTGACAAACGTGCCGCGTGGAACTGCTGCTCCGGGTGGACCTGAGGAAAGATGGTATGTCCCAATCCAGGAGGGAACTGTGCAGGTCGACTGAGGTGAGTGTCCGAGTCAGCGATCGGTAGACCCATCATACATGCGCCGGGAAGTACGTGGTCCTTCTTGAGATTCCAAACGACGACAAGAATCTCGCCCTCATCGTTGCGCGAAGAGCGATAACTGGGATATTGGGGACGAAGCGGATCTTTGGATCCTGCGACCGAATCTTTGCCGGAATCCATCATGTCCTACGGGCTGTCGAATAAAGATGCGGTGATCCAATCGATGGCGAGATGGCTGATCCCTAAATGAAATCCTTCGTAAGCTGTGTCGGATACTCTGTCGAGGAAGACGTACAGATACGAACATAGCACCTCTCTTTTAGAAGTGATATCCCTGATCCAGCATCGCACTAACAAATTCTGTCGTCCGGGGGGCGAAATCCTGGACGATAATGTACTAGACATCCATGCACATGCGGTGTGCTATCCTTTATTATGACGAGGCGACAGTCTTGAGTCATGAAGGTATCGTACAAGTCAGTGTAGACATTTCCTGGAGCGCCAAACAACAGTTCTTGGGAAGAGCTCGGTACAATAGGACCACCAGCGGTAAGAAGGTAAACGGGTATAACAGTCTCGGTAAAAAGGGCATAAGGTCGAGTGGAAAAGAATCGCTCATCGTGATGCCGGGTCTGTTTTTGAAAGCCTCGGATCATCCGGTAGCGATTCATCAGAGGACGTTCATCAGCCCGTCGCGAACACGCTCGTGCGGTGGTAGTTTCAATTATAGCCGTCTACATTTGGAAGCCTAGTTTACATCGTAGCACAACCTGCTGAGTACAAAGGAGTGCACGATAATAATAGGGATAACGCACCAAATACCGGCCTCGTTTTCAAACAGTTTTAACAGTCGTTGGGCTTGTTTCCGTGTGTGGTTGGGCCAGAGGTAGGACGATGATGATGGGAGTGAGCTGGAAAGGGCACGTCGATCGTTTGACTCTTTCCTTCCTGCCATCATCATCACTGAGCATTTGGGCTCGATACGCGTCACGCCTCTGGAGGAAATCATCGCACGGATAATTTCGTGGCCAGAGAAAGTTAAACGGAGAGTAGAACAAACGTTTCCTCAATATTACTATGTACGTCTTTGTTTCTTTCATTTTGAATCTTTCGGCTCATAGTCATTGCACCAGACTACGCAGATGCAGCGGATATCACCTCACACTCGAAGGACTTTTGTGGACGAATGCCGAAATGCACCTGGGCAACAAAAGACAGATGTCGCCGCAGGAGACATGGGCTTGGTGCGTCACGGTATTCAAACTCTACAAAGCATTGACTCATATATGCGAAACAGCGCCCTTCTATGTCTGGGAATCGAACCGTGGGCGCCATTCAAACATGAAGGCTCTAAGTGTCCGCACCTCCTTTGCCATCAATCCAGTCAATGTCGCATTTTCGTCCTGGCATCGATAACACCCTGTCCCAAGATGCCTATCCTCTCCTCAGCAGGAGGAACGTCTGTCTTCGCCGATGTCGTAGGCGACTGTCCCGCTCCCTCTCGTCTTCATAAACGGATTTTGCCATCTGAGAGAACAAAGGGAGGACTGGTGTGGGACGCGATCTTTGAAGATTTTCGGTGGTGCCCTTTACTGGTATGCAACCTTTCTCCTTGACATGGTTTAATTTTGATGCCGGGACAGATCTGATACGACATGAGCGGGCACGGACAGAGTCGGTCCCTCATCCTTCCTTCCCCTCAGGTCATTGAACAATGACGAGGCTCCCCAACTTAGTGGCTGCTGTCGTGCTCCTGGTCGTCGGCTACAGCCTTCGACTACCATACCAGCGTATACTAGAAGACTGTCACGTCGAGGCGCCACGTCCCCACTGGTCCCGGCTCCCAATGTATCGCTCGCGGAACACATTGCTGATGAATTGTTGGTGGTCAATCCAGATGACAGACATCTGATATTCGACCTCATCGCGCGTGCTAAACTGGAAAACAGAAACGAGGGAGTCGCACTCTCGGTGAAGCGGTCAGGGAATATCGTAGGCCGTATCGCCGCTATTCTCCTAAAGGCTTTGATAAACGGTACGTAGAAAACCGACGACCAGATTTACCCACTGAGACCTTGAAACGTACTGGGGTATGGATCCAGCTGACTTGCGGGAGCTTCACGCTGAGCTCGCGTGATGCATGGCAGCGATTCTCGTACTGCTCTGAACGTGAAGGATATGCTCGCCGATGCTCAAGAGTACCTCCAAGTACTTTACACTTAGTGCTGTTGAAGAAGAATTTCCCTCGAGCTACCAGCAGTGGCTGGTGTTCTGCCTGTCATCCCCAATCTCCCGCTAGTCATAGACCGTTCGATCTCGATAGTCCACCGCCCCGAAACCGCCCAAGACGTTTATCTATGACTATCTGCTTTCCATGGATCCATGCCTCCATCCTTCCTTGCTGTGGAGTTACCGACAATTTCTCTCTCGTGACACTGGACCACGGGCTGTCATGATCCCCGAGTTTGCGTTTTGTGCCACGACGTTGCACCATGACATTACGGTCCCCACCCTTCATGGTTGGGTAGACGACGAAAGTGTATCCCAAGTCCCAGTGTGGGATGTCAAGATGGACGAGAGACTAGTTTGGCGGGGGTGCCAACTTTACAGGTATCATGTACGCTGAGGACACGAGGTGGAAAGGATTGCAGAGGATGGTGCTGCTTGACGAATACTATTCCGGAGAGTATCGATGTCCTGCGTATGGGCGTCCTACGCTGGAGGGTCAACCCGTGGAATGAGAAACTCATATATCAACCCAGCCATGTTCGACGTGGGCTTTGTTAACCTGCTGAATTGTCGTGGAACGGTCTATACTTATCTGCAGGCGCAATACCCCATCAGGAGCCGACGCTCGTGGAAAGATGCATACTTGTTTAGGTGGGTCGCATCCCGTGTTCTGAACAGACTTTCCTTGAGTATCGTCAGGTTACGGATGTGAACCGAAACGAAATGTTTTTGCGCCTTGATGTGCCTTCTTGAAGACTTGTGATTATGTATTATTGTAAACTACTAGGTTGTATGGTACAGGGAATTGTAGAGTGCTAGTGTTTGTTGTATGTCTGTTGTGCCCTCGGCTTTAGTGATGGTATGCCCGATCAAGGTTGACCACCACCACCACGCAGTGTCCGTCCTTCACATAGAGCTGCTACTGCTCATTTTCGACGAGCTCTCAGTTCAGACATTGACTTCTTTATCTCTATGCTCTCATCAAATATGAGTCTCCACTGCTATATTGTCACGTCGTATTCAAGAACAATGAGGAGCTATCCCAACTCCGTTCACGCGTCATTTCGGAGGGGAATGGCGGGAGTCCTAGTGTTGCGGGAATTAGCTTCCAGCGAGAATGACAGTGGTGATTTACACAGGCCACGAAGTGGCCCAGATTTACCGGTGTAAATGACGGGAGATTAGCAGAAGGGGGTCCGGGGCGCAGCCCCGGAAGCTCTCGCAAATTAGCGCTGATTAGCACGTAAATTAGCTGTAAATCACAAGTAAATCTGCACTCTTCACATACGCCTCAATGGGTGGAGTGCTCCCTATCGTGCCCCGACCAGTCAAGCAGCGAATGATGAGCTGAGGGTGACGCGACAACTCGCGACACCTTCCTAAAATAGCTTGCGTCGGGTAACGCTTTGTCACACACCGCCTCTTGCCCTCACAACGCCATCATGCAGCACCTATGGAGTGCCCGACCTCCCTCTCCAAACTACCCGTCAGTACAGTTGCGGTCCAGAACATGCGCCCAGTCTTGCAATTTTTGCCACTACCCGATCTCTGCCGACATACCTGCTGTACTCTGATTTACATGGCCTTTCCACCCCAGTTGTAATTTACCGGTAATTGACTAGGCTAAATTACCACAGGTAATTTACACCTACCTAATTCCCGCAACACTAGGCGGGACTCTTATTGACGAGTTGCGTATCGCAGACCATGTACACGACTT